>JAPYYV010002561.1:0-33504 GCA_030522625.1 Copidosoma aretas
TGAGTCCCACACTACTGTAGTCCCTGCAGTGTGGGTACATGCATTTTTTCTCCTACCACAAAAAAAGAAAAAATCTACTACTTTTACTATAACTTCTACTAGTGGGTGGCTCTGGTGTTATGCACCGGGGAAATGCTGTTTATTCTTACTGCCCCGTCGTGCCCACCGTAAACAGACACCGTCGCCTCAATGCCCTAACGGCAATGCTATATCGGTGACTGGCGATGTGGGAGGCTACGGCAGGGCGTGGCATATAGTGGTAGGCCGTGGCATGAACATTCCACTCACTATAACACACACTACACTTACACAAAAATTGTTGTGGCTGACGTTTCGCGCCGGGGTCCAGGGCACCGCTGGCACTGGAGTCCTGTGCTGGACTAGTAAGGCAAAAGCGAGCCTGGTGACTGGTTGGTAGCTGGATATCCTCGGTCCTGGCGTAGCCGTTCGTTCCACAATAAAAGAGACGTAAAAGACATTTTTAAAGGTGTTATCTTTACTGAGGAACTATATATAGAAGTATTCAGATTAGAATTTATTGCAACTCCAGCTAGTCTACAACGAACAGATTCGTAAAGCGTCAGGGGGGTTGGCGGCTTTGGTGCGGCTTCGAGAAACACTCATTACACATTGCAGAACGCTTTAAACGTGCTTACGTAGTGCCTTAGCGTGCCGCGTTAGAAGTGCCTCTGACCACAAAACTCTCGACACATTTTTTTTTTTTTTTTTTTTTTTTTTTTTTTTTTTCCTTTTGTTGTCTCAGCTCCGATCCGGTGCAAGCCCGGGTGGCTGGCGCAGGCCCCACGGATTCTAGGGGGGCCGCGAAGACGTTGGGCACGGAGTAGGGGATATGCTTAGTATGCCTCTGTTGCTGTTTGGAGCAGCGAGAAGACCAAACTGTTCGAGTTTAGGTAGTGATATTATCAGCGTTATTGAGGACGTCACTGCCTTTTCTCAATACGTTGGAGAAGCAGTAGCTGACAAGGATACGGTTCTTTGCAATGAGCGCAAAGTGACTGTTGAAGTTCGTGACCTCGACGCTTTCGCTGCGATACAGGAGATCAGGGGGGCGTTGGAAAAGGTACTGGACACCTGTATCCAGGACATTGACCTACGCCTTCTTAAGACCAACAGGAGGGGGAAAAGGATGGCATATTTCACTCTCCAGGAATCGCAGGCCAAGAAGATCTAAGGAATAGCCAGATTTAAGGTAGGCTTTGTTTCCTGCCGAGTAAGAAGGACAATTAAAGTCATCAGATGCTACAGTTACCTTGGAATAGGGCATCTGTCGTCATCATGCAAAAAAGAATACCGATCGAAGCTCTGTTTTAAGTGCGGGAGCTGCAACCATCGCAAAAAAGACTACGATGGTGAGGCTAAGTACTTTCTATGCAAGGAGGAAAAAAAAAGCACTAAGCTGGAATAGGGAGCTGCCAAATCTTCAAGCAAGCACTGAAAGGAGCTAGAGCTAGGATCTCTCAAAGGCCCACCTCATAGCAAAACAATAGCGAGGCCGACCAATAAGTGTGAATGCAGACTGCACTGGGCTTTTATGCCTATGAGCAAGCAGGAGCTCCGAGCCCAAAAATAAAGCTCGCAAACCAACTTTTGGCCCAGAAGAAAGCTAAGTATAGATGTCCGGTCACAAGGACCTCGAGTGCTTTTCAGGATGCCTAGAAAATGCTGGACTGGTAGATGGATGGTAATGTGTAATTACCTAGGCTCCTTTAAGCCTTTTTCAGGGCTCTTGGGTGGTGATTACATGCCAGTGATTGGTGAGCGAGATTTCTTTACTATGCTGTGAGGTACGATGTCCTCCCTGATTGCTCCACCCCAAAGTAGTGCTGACACGGTTCTGGGGAGGAACAAAAGCCACGTGGCATGGGGGGGGTCTTAATTAAAAGTAGTGATTTAATAAACAAAAAATCCACTAAGGCCAACACTGCCGTTGCCTAGCGGTGAGCATAAATGCATTTCCCCTCCCACCACAAAAAAAAAGAACTCACTTCTACTACTATTGCTATTACTTCCACTACTGCTACTATTACTACTACCACTATTCTTACTACCGCTAGCACTACAACTACTACAACGTCGACTACTGCTACTTCTACTACTGCTGCTACTATTACCACGTGCAGGTTTAAAGTTAAATCCATAAATATTACGGCTTAAATGCATAGAAAAGGAAACGTATTGTATTTGGGCTTTGATGTGTCCTACACAAATTTTTTTTTATAAATTCATGAGAAAATTTTTTGCTTGCAGTCATTTACGTCTACATGTAAAATTGGAGAGAATACAGGGTTTTATTAATGGTTTTATTGTTAATACGTTTTATGTTTTTGGGGTTTAATAATCCATTTTTTGAGTGTAACAACGATAATGTTTCTCGCACCTATTCCAAGAAGTTTAATCTTGAGTTCAAGTACATGATAGATTTTAGACACAATCGAAATTTTTAACGAACAATTTTATAGAAGCTGCTATTTTGAAATTTTTACTCGGACTTGGCGCGCAATGCATACCATATTTATGTATGTAACGTATCCGATTATAGTTTGGTTTTATACATTGCAATATTTATTCTTATGCATCTTATGTTTTTGTGATTTTTGGATTTTCGGCTCGTTTGATCATTGTGAAAATTTTTCTTTTTTTTTTTAGAATCAATTCTAAAGTAAAATCGTCACATTAACAGTTTTTGTTTAAATTTCTCTTGCTATAAATCCAATCATTATCGACATATTTTATGAAAACTGAAAATTATCCCATTTCAAAGTTATTTTGCAATAAAAACTAATGTTGCGTTTATTCGTCGAAGTACACACGTAAGGACGATATAAGGACGTATATAGCATTACAAATATATATAATTTAAACTTTTAAAGCCAATATGAAGTTGTTTTAAGTTCGCTGTAACTTTTTTCATAAACATTAAGTCCTACAATTTTGGCATAGCACTTTCGAATTTAATACTTTTTGCAGACTACGTGTGATACTGTATACAACTGTCTGTATTCTTACTATGGCGTGCGTACGGGGCCATTTTTCTCTTACTATACGTAAACTTGCCCAAAGCCAAGATCTGGCAAAGCCCTAAGCGTTTTCGGTGGCTTGACTGCCAGCTCGGATCGCTGGCCGCACTTTTAGAGCACGGCTCTTCAAATCTGAGTTGGCGGAAAATTTTTTGTTATTTCAGCTTCTACTTATCCAAGGTTTTCCTTTCTTTTTATTTGGTACAGCTCGTCTATTTATAAACAATGAGCGTAATTACATCTTTGTCATTGGATCTGATTAATTTTTGTTCCTACCTTGTTTATTAACTTAATTTTATTGCACTAGCATGAATGAATTAAACAACATTATTTTCATTTGAATTCAGTATTTATTGATACATGTTAAAAATTTGGTCACGCAGTACTTTACAGTGAAAGTATTACCTCGATTATACTTCTCGAGGAAACAGACTTAGTGGTACTTTTAACCCAACTACCTTAACCTTTGCAGTTAGAAAGCATATATATCTTGATACTCAGGAAAACCAAAGCTGCCGAAAAAACATTTAATATACATAGCTTTAGTGCCGTTGCAGCAATAAGTGGACTTTATGCATGCTTTTTGCTGATTGGATACGACATGGGATTTTTTGGCATTAGTACAAACAAAATTGTAGCTACTTCATTGGAAGATTGCTATAATCAAACCCTAGCTACGGCATTTGACAAGAATTCGACCACCATATTAATAGCTGAAAATACAAAGTCTATAATCATAAAATTTTACAGCTTGCAACGGATTTTTTCGGCAACTTTAATAATGTTTTTATGTATCAATAAATACAGTATTTAATTGCAAAATAATGTCGTTTAATTTATTTATGCAAGTGCAATAAAATTTAGTCAATAAACAAGGTAGGAACAAATATTAATCGGATCCATTGTTGAAGATGTAATTACGCTTATCGTATATGTAGACGAGCTATCCGAAATTCAAAAAAAAAGAAAAACCTAGGACCAGTAGAAGATGACAAAACACAATTTTTTCTGCCACCTTGGATTTGAAGAGCCGTGCTTCAAAAGTTTGGCCAGTGATCCGAGCTGGCGGCCGAGCCACCGCAAACGCTCAAGGCTTTGCTAGATCTCGGCTTTATGCAAAATTACGGATGGTTAGGGAAAAACGGCATATTACACACGTCAAAGCAAGCATACAGACAGTTGTATATTGTATAACATGGAGTCTGCAAAAAGTATAAAACTTTAAAAGTGTTATGCCCAAATTTATTGTCTCAGTGTTTATAAACAAAGTAACAGAAATTGAATAAAAAAAAATATCTTTGCTGCTATTGCGAGTACACTTTTTTTTTTAATTCCCACAAAAGTTTCAGCAACGCGATATAATTTAAATTATTATTTAGTTGTGCTGAATTAACGAAATATTTATTGATAAATGAAGCTGAATATCGTTTTAAGTGCAAAATACTAACTTATTATGAAAAAACCGCAACTTTTATAATTGCAGATTAAAGTATATGACTATCCAAGCATGTTAAATAATGGTTAGCATTGTAGGATCCCTCCTAAATTTTTTATGACAGATTTAGGTTTTTGAATTTTTATAATTGCAAATTTCATTGTGCAACAACTATTAGGTGGATCGTTTTGATTTTTTAACCACTACTTTCGCATAAGTTATGCAATATTTTGGTAGATTATAGAAATAATATTCTAATGGCGATAGTGCTATTTATTATCGAAGAGAATGACGTTTATTTCCGTTATTGTGCAATTTGCAACTTTACTCTTTGTCGTCGTGCCACTTTATATTTTTTAAATTGTAGATGATTATGTAGGCTACAAATTTAATACTCAACATTTTTTAATATGAATCATAGTTTCGTATGTATTTATGGAAAAATAATAAAACATCGGATTTTCACTATTAATTTGTTAATAGCGGACGAAACTCCAGGACTTACGTTTAACTTCTTAATTGTATCATGCATAACGCTATTTTAAAGCGATTAAGAAAAGTCAAAGACTTATGAATTTAGACAAGGATTTTTGCTGATACTACTAGTCTTAATTATTAAAAAGTATTTTTTATTTGAAATCTCTCTGTTGTTTAGTATAAAATTAGAGAAAAATGCGTAAACAATCAAAAAATCAAAATTCTTAAATAAAAATTAGTTTTGAACACAAAATTTTTGATATTTTGCGGACGCTAAGAGATAAAAATCTAATTATTTCCAATTAACTTCAAAATTGATGACATTAATAAGCAAAAAGGTCAAAAAAGCCCAAAAATCTAAGCTTGTCCTTTAAATCGTTATAAATATTTATAAAAAAATTTTGAAAAAAAGCCTGCTAGAGTGTAATGCGGAAAGAAAGGGTGGAGGGTTGAAGCCAATGCAAAAAATGTTAAGTACACATTTACTTAATTACAACAATAATGTATGCATTCAGCAGTAAAAAAATGTACATCTATTAAAACACTGTTACCAGATAATACAGTGCTAACACTACAGAATACACCAGATGGTGCTTCCTGTTCATTAATGTATCAACAATGATTGGATATTATACAGATTTTAATTGATACAAAATAAAAAAGGGATATAAGAGTCACGCATGACTGTTACAAAAGAGAACATAAATAGTAATACCAATTGAGCCAGTAAACTTGATAGCGTTTTACACTAGGCAAGCGATCGTTGCGGACTGGTGCCTGATGGCAGCACAAATAACGTACTGAATAAGCGCGAGCGCGAGAGATGCAGTGATTGGCGGCTGTGCGGGTCCGTAGGTCACACGCAATTTGATACAATTATTACTTATTGCTAGCGCACATACACACAAACTGTAAAAGTATTGACTAGCTAATTCAAATATAATTATTATACTGTTGCGTTGTTATCAAATTACGGAGCATACCTAAGTTAAAACTTTGATGTTACAAAATATTTATTTCAAAAAAATCTCGAAAAACAAATATTAAAGAGCACAATTTTTTTCAATCTCTTTGTAATTAAGTATTGAATTAGAAAAAATTATAAAAATGTCAAGAAATCTTAACCTTACCTATAAATTAGCATCGTACCTTAATTTTTAAATATTTAGCCTATGTAGGGTGATATAGGAATAAATTTTTGTTATACTTTCTACTTCACCACAATACCAGCTTAAACTTAAAATAGGCCCATAAATAAAAACCTGATTTAAACATTTTAATTTATTAATAATCTTATTAATATCTTGCAACGCAAGGAAATATAATAGTGATTGTATTTATTCATATTGTTATTCAATATAAAATTAGGAAAAATATGGAGAAAAGACCTAAAAATCAAAGCGTAACGTGAAAATTTGCATGAAACCTTTATTTTTTAAATATTTTTTTTACCGCATACAGATAGAAAGCTATCTTTGATTTCAAGCTATGCTTTTTATGGCATGCTTCAGCACTAGTGGTCAACGAAGAGAAATCTTAACGCAGGCGGGAAATTAATACGTGACCTTCCGAAACGAGAAGCTCTATGTTAGAGGGATCAGGTAATAAATTCTGGCTAGCGTAATTCTGTCAGGGATCCATTATCCGATCCCTCACCCCCGACACAAGAAAATCTATGTTGGAGAAGTCGAGTATATAAATCGTTCCAGTGGGATTCTGGCTGGAATGAAATACCGGATTCAGTTAAAAAGCATGTTGGAGGTGTCAGGTATTAAATTCCGGCCATAGTAATGCAGTGCTATATTTCGACCTTATATAGTAGGAGGTTTCAGTACGCTTACGGCTTTAGCTTTTTTAGCTTTAAGTAAAGTTTATTGGCTTTGTAAGGGTACATATCGCCAACGCTTACGGGAATGTGACTTGGAGGCAAGGCCATCTAGCGAGTATAACAAAAAGCTTGGTAAGCGCAGGCCGTATAAGTCGCAACGTATACTTATTTAACGCTGCTGGCTGTGGCTTTATAGTTTAGATATGTTGCTATTTCCGTAAAAAAACGAGCAAAACCTTGATTTTAGGCTATATCTTTATGGTATCAAATATGAAAATTTCAAAAAAATTATGCTTGTCCATAAAATAATTTCTGATGTGCCCGATTTCCATATTGACAATTTTATGACTTCATACACTTCAAAATGCAAAAAAATGCTTAATGTCGAGGCGAAAGCAAGATAGACCAAATATAACTATTTTTACTGAATCTCTAAGGAAAAAAGAATTCAAGGCCCACAAATAGAGAGGTTATGGTCCACTTTAAAACATAACATTTATTTTCCATATTTCGGACACATTAAAAGTAACACACAAATTAAAAAAATTACAGCACGTAATAAATATTTATATAAATGTGCAAAATTATTTAACAAAATTGTCCAATATATCATCAAGCGTATATTGTCATCTTGGGAGATACTATTATAAAATTACAGGATTGCGGAAGATGATTAAACAATGCATATAATAATTACATTTAAATCTAAAAAATGTACCTAATCTACAGATAAGAATATAGTTATGTTGATAATTTTGATGAGTTACACATTCTCGTTTGATTCAACAGAACATCAGGAATTCATCAGTATCACAAAACCCGCATCGCACAAATGTTTAATTATTTTAAAACTTACAAGCATTCCTCCCAAAAGTTTATAGTAACTTCTGGAACATCTTTAAAACACTCAGATATACGTTGTTGAGCTCATCGTCAGTTGTATTATACATTATCGAAACGTTTTAGGAATGGTTCTGAAACGTAATGGAATTTAGTACAAATTTGGGAAAAAACAAATTAATTAATATTTTCGCAATTCCTGAATTTTTTAACACTGACAGCAATATAAATAAAATTTAAAAAAAAATACTGCTTGACTTGGCTCACGATATGGGTTCGGTGACATAAGAAGCTCGAATATCATCTTCTTGACCAGGATAGATTACAACCCATGTTTATAAATCGCGTCGATATAAGTTAAATTAGTATTTTTGTTATCTATCTCTACAACTTAATTATGGTAATACAAATGTATTTGGACAAATGAGATAAATTTTCTAGTCTACCAATGGTACTTACTTATGTATTATCTAATCATTGTTTGTCCAGCTGTAATTTTTAAAAGGTAGCCCTGGAAATGGCAACATGGGCTTGCTAAGTTTTGCTAAGCTAACATTTGATGATTTTTTTGAAAAAATTATAATCATTACATATTTCTGAATTTTTACCAAGGTCTTTAATTTATCATTGATCCTTATAGACATTTGATATTTACACTTAGGACTAGCGGGATATCCGTCAACCAAGCTGATGTCACAATGCTAGGCTTTTCTTAGCAGATGATTTTTTCTTTCTTTTTGGCAGCATGGCTTCTTCCGGTAGATCAATGACTGATTTTTTTATGAACATCCTTACTAACCATAGAAATAAGGTAAAATTTAGATATTGGCCCGAAAATAAAATTATTGCCCACAAGTTCTCAATAAATATTTATTTTTTGATTTTCTAGAACGCAAGCAAATATAAAAAAAATCTCTTGCATATCGTTTCAGTTCTTCAATATAGAATCAGAATCTTGCTTAAAAAAAATTTTTTCTAACGCATCAGGTACATCAAAAAAAAATATTTACCATGTATTTTTGTCTTTCTTTTTAAAAAAACATCCTACTGGAGGAATCCAAATGCAGAAAGCAATAGTATGCAGAAACTTCTGAGAATTTTAAAATGCAATCTTGTTGATGGATTGAAGTCTACTAATTCTACAACTTGGGGAAATTTCAGTTATTTTATTAATCAAATCTGAAGTTATAAGTTTTTTGAAAACTTAAAAATTGAGAGGTTCCTGCACTTTGTGAAAGAGCCACTAGGCTAATTTAGTTCTAACGCGGCCTGGTTTGCTCGTTTTTTTATTGCATTTATTTTTTATTAAAGCGATTTTTCTAGTGTGACTTGTACTGTTTTATCTGAACGCAAATAACTGTTTCTCAACCTTTAGAAAATTCTTCTTTTTTTAATCACCTAACGATTCTTCATCCAAATTAATATAATCGTCTTTTAGACGCCAAAAATAAGACGTAATAGTTTTTCTAAAGTATACATATCTTATTTGTAGTCTTAGACGTGTAGAAGACGATTACATAAATTTGGACAAAGAATTATTAGTGTCTTGATTCGGCTTTCTACTCATAAACTTCTATAAGCTCTATTTATTCTAGTTGTTGTTCTTATAAAAAAACAAAAGAAAAGTATCTTATTTTTTCGACTATTTACCTAACTAAACGAAGAGAATTTTGTATGCAAGATCCTCATTAGGTAAGAATGCAAATAAAGCTAAAAAATCAAAACCTAACTTGAAAATTGATGTTCAACCCTGATTTTTTTTAAATGCTGATGCAAACAGATGGAAAAAAATTTTTGTATCCCAAATCAATACTAAAGTATGGAAAAATGTTAAAATAGCTTGGAAACGGAAACATTACCTAAAAAATTTTTTAAAATATTATCTTTAGAAATATCTCGCAAGTTCGTTGAGTTCGAAAAAAGAAAGTTTTCTTATTTGTTTACATTAACAATATATTAGAAAGCTTTGGGTGTAAAATGTATGTTTTAAAAAGTCTTACATTTTCCAGCCAATTTAGTAGTTCCTTCATTTTATAGTAGAATACTAGCAAGTGACCCAACTGTGACCCATCGATCAGATAAAAAATATTGAACCCGTGTATTCTTATTTTTCCGGAATCCACTTTTAAGGGGTAGAAACCACCAATTATAACCACTAAGTAGGCAAAACCACGTCACTCTGAATAGAGTGAGTTTCATCAACTATTTTTCCATCAATACAGTAAGACTTTAACTACAGATAGGCTAACCTACCTCAACCCTTATATACCTTATCCCCACACACCGTTACAACCCTTATAAACCACTTCTAATAACCCCCAAGCAGGCTAACTTACCTAACTCTGGGTAGAGCGAGTACAATAATTTCCTTATGTACAAAAAATAGATTTCTTGATTGGAAATAGTTTATAACACCCTTGCCATTATCATTTTTATCTCCCCACGATATTCAACCCTTAAAAGCCACTTTTACCAAGCTACCCAAGTTTTTTTTTAACCTACGAATAGCGTTATCCTGGAACCACGACAAGGACGTAGTAGGTGTCTGGTCCCTTTAGGGTGCTGGAATATTGTGAGTTTCCTCGTCTCTCACGTCAAAGTGCTTGATTATTGTAAGTTCCCTTGCCTCTTACGTCAGGGTGCTTAATTATTTTTCTAGTTTTGAGCCCCTATCTTTTTAAATCTGCATTGTCATCTGCAAAATGATTATGGTAAGGGTGTTATAAACTATTTAAAATAAACTAATTTATTTTCTTGTACAAAAGCAAATGATTAAACTCGCTTCACCCAGAGTTACGTGGGTTAGGCTGCTTAGGGGTTATTAGAGGTGGTTTATAAGGGTCGTAACAGTTTGTGGAGATAAGGTGAATTAGAGTTGTGGTAGGTCAGCCTATCTGTAGTCAAAATCTCAATGCACTGTCAGAAAAGCAGTCGATTAAGCTCGCTTCACCTAGAGTTACGTGGGTTAGCCTACTTAGGGGTTATTAGGGGTGGTTTCTACCCCTAATAAGTGGATTGCGGAAAAATAAAAATACTCGGGTTCGATATTTCTTAGTGTTGTATTGATGAACAAAGTTTTATTCTGATCGGTGGGTGGCAGTTGGGTGGGGCTACTTGCAGGTGAATAAGAAACCAAAAATTTTGTATCTGTTCTTGTTCGCGAGATATTTATAAAATTGACATTTAAGTATCATGTCTCGGCCGGGTCTTAATTTATTAGCCTTTTTAAATTACTCCCTACATTTGTAGTGAACTAAGAAGTTGTTTAAAAAAATTGATGTTTTAATCTCTTTGCGCTAGAAAAATACTTAAATAATTATAATTAAATGCTAATTTTCAGGTTAGATTTTTTTTTTACATTTCAAGAATTAGAAGAAATTTGTGCTTCTAAAGGTTTGTGTTTGCAGGATATTTATGAAATTATTATTTATTGAAGATTTAATGCTAGGTATTCATTCGAGCCCAACGTACTTTAACTATATATCATAGAAAGATATATTTGTATGTATATGTATATAAATCTATTGTTAGACCTTCTAGTTTATTATGCGGGGTGGTGCCTTCTAATTTTTAACAAAAACCAAGAAAAAATTAGTAAAAAATTCCTTATTTTTATTGACATTAGGATTTTTGATCACTTTTCCACTACCACTAGGCCTTGGATAATTACGCACCCTTTGTTTTGATGCAATATAGTATTGCACATCCAACATGGCCAACACACGAAGATGGTGTACTATTTTTTACTTAGAACCCCTTGGAGATGGGTATAAAATAAAAGGGCATGTCAAGTAGACCACAAAAGGCTATCCTACACAATTTACGGAATCAAGTTTTTTTCTTTTTTTTTATGAATATCTTTAAATTATTATCACATAAATTTATGTTACAATAAAAATATATTAATCAATGTTAAGTCATTAAAAATCCAATAGAACGACCAAAAACAAATGTGAGACTACTTTTCTCTTGAATATCTTTTGTACTTGAGTATTTAAAAAATGTGTGTTCCCTGTAGGACATGCCTTTAACTTGATACTTATATCAGACAGTGTGCAGAAAATGGTGACCGACGTTCTTTAGTGGCCGCCATATTAGATCTACGATGATACTGAACATACTAGGTGGCTGCGTACTCAGTCTAAGTGTATGTAAATATACATATCATTAAAAGTATTTTAGGTGGCGCTTTTTTCGAAATTTTATTGAAAATTTTTTATATTTTTAAAAGGTGTGCAAATAATTTCATAGTTGTCTTACGTATGTGTTTTATATAAACATTTGTATGGACTTTTTAAATTTTGGATTGTAACTATAAAAAAAATTCTATAAATACTTTAAGGTTAAGTAAAAAATGGTTTAAGTGACGCAGTTTTTACCACAATACTTTTATGCAGACTTACAACTTGATTCCAGGACCTGTGTTACTTGCTCCGATTGGAGTCAAGGTTATTTAACTAACGGATGGAAGAATAAAAAAGTATAAAAATTTACAGTATCTGTACGTCTGCATTTTTTTACATAGACCATGTTATTTTACTATTATCATTTAAATATCTTTTAATAAATAAGTTCTTTTCCCGATCGGTGAGAGATTCACGATTTTGGAGAATCTCAGAAATAGGATAAGCATTTTCAAAGCTTTTTCCTAGTTTCCTACGAATGTATTTATAATAGTGTACATCAAAATAAAATACTTCATTTTTCTTCGCATGTTTCTGAGCTCAATGTTACAAAGGTATAGAATTTAGAATAAAATCTTCTAATCGTGTATCAAAACTCTGTTCGTTGCTCCAGTCTTATCATAAGAATTTTTACAATAAGCAGTAGAACAGTAGTGCCACGCGACCTTCATGCCGAAGTATTTTTTGTGATATGATAAGTTACATTTTAAAAATATATATATTTATAAAAATATATATGTATATATACATATAACCTTTAAAATATATTATTTATATACATATGTTTATATATATATAAATAATATATTTTAAAGGTTATACGTATCACCGCTGGTTACATAAATTATCTTTATAACATTCTTCACAGTTTTTCTAATTTCTGGTATCAACAGTGTTTAAATACTGTAAACAGCAGTAGTATCATGTTTTATTTATTTTAGAAATATGTGTTACTTGTGTGCTTTATTTCTACATTTTTGTTCTGATAAAAAATTGCAGGGAAACCTGTTTATTAGCTATTAACATTGTAAAAGGCCTGGGCTGCGGACTTCGGAAAATTTATAGTTTTAAGTATCAGAAACAATATATCTCGGGACGGTACAGGGACAATCAAAAAAGTTCTGTTGGAGCCTAAAGCTACAATAATATCGAGTAAGAAAAAATTATGGAGAAGTTTATAACGTGAAACTTTATCCTTCAAATAATTAGAATGACTTTGAAAAAAAAGTGATTCTTAGAACGGAATTAGAAAAAGGCTAAAATAAGGTTATAATGATAATTTCTCGGAGATACAGTATTATTATTACAAAATATTAAGTGCAATTTCCTTTTACATAAACTCAAAGCCTGAAATTATACATTATTATTTTTGATAACAGAAAATTTTGGGAAGGAAAAGAAGTATTTGAAAAATTTTTGTTCAAGCATAATGATAAGATGATGGATAATAAGAAGAAACTATAGAAAGTTTCGTAACGTAAGATCCTAACCTCCAAATTAATAGAATAACATTAAAAAAAACTTATTTAGAACAAAATTAAAAGTAGAAGGCTGAAAATCCATTATAATTATTATTTCACGAAAATAAAAAATTAGTATGACAAAATTTTAAGTGCAATTTTCTTCAACATATCCTTGAGGCCTAAAATTCTGCATTTTAAGTGTTAAAAACTTAAAATCCTGCGAAGAAAAAAAAGGAATTTAAAACTTCTCGCCGGAGCATAAAACTAAGATGATAGTTAATATGAAAAGCTGTAAAGAATTTAAGAACGTTTAGTCCTTGCCTCCGAATCAATAGAATAACCTAAGAAAAAACATCTTTTAAACAGAATTTTTCGAATATATTTGAAGAACTTTAGTTTAGAAACATAGGATATTCGCTTTAACAAGTCTATTTATTCTTTAACAAAATCCTGAACCATCTTAAGCAGGATTAGAGAAAAAGTTATATATGTAAAATCATGCTGAAAAAATATAAATCCTTTTTGAGCAGTAATAAGTAAAAATAGTTCAAATCAGCATTATAACACTCGCTTTTACGGGAGAAATAAATTAAGCTACTTTCTAGTAAAAAGTATACACTAATATAAGCGTGTTTATACTATAAGCAAAGTCGTACATGTACCTTTTTACGAAAAGGAGCAGCTCGTAAAAAAACTAAGTTTACTAGGTATTATGATTTTTATTTTGTGCACCTTGAGTATAGGGATTTTGCTCTCTCAAACTGTCCTGTCTGTGTTTTTGTCGTAATCGCAGTAGATGGTTTCGACTCTTCGTCTAACGGCATTTGTAAATACTCACTCTCCAAATCAAGAGATATAAAATTTTTTGCGTCGTTCAGCTCTTCCAACAAATCGTCAAAATTCGAGATAGGATAAGGCATCGGTTGAGTATGTTTGTTTAACTTTTGGTAATCGACTACCATACGCTGAGACCCATCACCTTTTTGGCGAATGAACGCAGGACTTATACACGCGGAATTGGTCTTAGTTGCTATACCAGCCCACTTATACTCATTTACTAATTTATTCAAATCTCCACTATCACGTGCACTTAAATTATACGGTCATGACTTTAGTGAAATTTATTTTTCAAGTTCGATTTTCATTGTAATTTTATCCGTTTTCCCTACTTAAAAAATATCCTTAGCTATACAATCGCGATGATTGTTTGAAATCTTAATTAACTCGACTCTTTCCTTACCACTAACTTTTTAATCTGTCACAATTTCATCTTCGCGGACTTTCTATCTCCTTATTTCCCTACTTTTACACATCCTCATTGCTAATACAGACTTACCTATCTTCTGCCCTACTTTAATTTTCATTGCTTTCTCAGTCTCATTTATTACCGGCATTCTTATTTTACGTGAATCAAAATCAGTTTTTGTAAATTTTACTTCTCCCGGTTCCAGCTGAATATATTCCGCGGCAAACGCTGTTTTAATATTTTTATTATTAAATGAGCTAGAATCTAAATAAAAAAATGTTAGATCGTAACCTTTACGTATATAGCCTAAGCCAAGCGCTTCAGTGAACGGACGTCCTGAAAATACATCTTGTTTTTGCGCGTCGTCGGGTACAATTTTCAACGTAATTTTTCTCGGCTTTAAATTCTCAAACTTTATATACTCCTCAATTACACCTTTCGATTTTACGCTATTACAACTAAAACCAATCAAATTCGAACTTGCATGTATCACATTAAATTTTCCATTGCTAACAACCGAAGATGTGATAGTTCATACAGACGAGCCCATGTCTAATTGCGCTGTAAGCTTTACAGAGCCTACAGATATCTCGCGTATGAACTTGTCTTTATACTTATCACCCGACACTGACTGTACTACAATAACTTTCTCTATATTTTGATATCTTTGTTTTGCGGACAACGCGACGCGATATGCCCGATTTGTTTACATTTATAACACTTTATCTCTCGCTTCGGTTCGGGGCATTCCAAAGAACGCTGTTCCTCACCTTTACAGTTAAAACATTTCACTAGTCCTTGAGTTTCCGTTAAATTTCGTCCCCCTCGAACATTTTTCTTAGAAGTGCTGCTCTTTTTTTGCTTACCGGTCGTCTGGTTATGCCAGCTCGTCGTTTGTTTATTTCATGTAATGACAGGCTTGTCTCCTTTGTTGTTGTTGACATTTCGGCGTTCCGCTGCTCTCTTGCGACAACTCTTATATATATTCTCAACTTTTACCAGATCCTGTAACATCTGATTGGTAGAATCATAGCTTTTTCCAAGTAAATATTGAGCTAGTCTGGGTGACCACAATCCTGCAGCTACCTCGTCACTTATTTCTCGCACAGAAAAGTCGGGGCCTGGACAGAACCAAATTTTATCTAGCAAATACTCTTAAAGATTCTTTTTTGGTCCCTGTGTACGAGCCATTAATAATTTTAGTTTCTTACTTCAGGTACGACCATATGTAAATATCGCCTTGAAAGTTTTCTCAAACTGTTGGTAACCAAGCACCAGCCTTGTCTTTCCCATCAACGACTTACGAGCGCCATTTTGCAATGTAGCTTTTGCAGCAGCAAAAGCATATGCATTAGTCCAGCTATGTAATCGCTTTAAATTTTTTAACTCGTTACTCCACGCCCGAGCTTTTTCTGGGCCTTCATTGCCATAAAATTCACTAATCACATCTTGAACACTTGCGAAGGGCACTAACTTATTCGGCTGATTGTTTCTCTGAATTTGAGCGATAGCATCTGTTTGTTGCTTCATGACTAAGATCAACAAATTTAAAGCTTGTGCGAAGTCGCTACCCTGTCCTCCTCCACCCTTACCTCCCGCTTCCTCACCTTCAAGCTCGTGCAGCTTGGCCTTCAACGTTGCGACCACTCTTTCGTAATTCTTACGCTCCTCAGCACGACGTGCTTTTTGACGATCAATTTTAGCCACAGCAGCATCGAAACATTCACCCATTCTTCCTTTTTTTTTAAGCTGTGCAATAAGTCCTGTTCAACGAATTTTTCGAACACGTCTCCTGAGTTTATTGAATAACTATACCACTAATGTCAAATGTCAGAACACACAACACATGATAAATTTCACCTAACTCGTATAAAAACCTCGCGAAACTCAAGATAGTATCCTACTTCTGAATTGTTATGATTTTTATTTTGTGCCCCTTGAGTATCGGGATATTTGTGGGTTGTTTTATTTAAAAACTCAAATAAAATCAGAACATCAATAATTCGCAGGATATTGGTTGATTAAATGTAAATAAAAGTAATGAATTTTGATTCGTTCACAATGTCTAAATTTAGGTACCAACTAATAGCGCAGCTTGCTGCCGTTTTTAACTTCCATTATTAACACCTAGCAGTGATTGCAGAACACACACGGGAAGCTAGTAGCTTATTATCTCGCCACCGTCTCACAATTCAACTTGTCCTTTTCGGCGGTTTCACGCCCTCTGACCAGTTCGCATCATGAGCGCTTGCTCATGAACCGGACTTTCTTTCCCCCCCCCTTTCGCAGGTGTCTGCCGCACATCACATCCACACATACATCTCCACACCACTACAGCGTCATGTAAATAAATTCATAACATGAGTATTTTCTTAAAAATCAACGCAATCATGAATATAGTGGTGAGAACCTCATAAGCTAAATGTAAAGAAGACTTGTAAACATCGTCTTCTGGCAGCTGATCTTTTACACAATGCCAGGCTTTTAAAAAAAATCCATGTCTTAATATACCGAACAATGTGTTTTTATGTTTTTGACTGATACTATCAGAAACAAGCTGCATTTAAGAATAAATTACAATGTTTTCATAGTACTTTGTGATTGAATCATTAGGGAATGTGAGATTAAATCCGATTTATGTCCAAACAGCATCTTATTTGAGCCTTTGGGCTCTCCTTTAACTACTTGCTATAGCTTTGAAATCTCCTTAATAGGTATAGAATGCTAGGAGTCCGGACACAGAAAACAAAACTAATATGTATCGCTTCTTGATTCTGTAACTCTTCTATCTATGGAGCAATTTACGAAATTTAGAGTAACTGCACTGATACGGAAATTTTTAGCATCTTTTTAAAGAGGTTTGAAACCTTGAACAGTTTTGGAAAGTACTTTAAGAAGTTTGTAAGCTACTATTTAGGCAAACTTGAATCAATGTGACAAGAGCATACAAGTTGTTGTATCCTTTAAATATATAGTTTAGAAATTAAATGATCATTTGCCGTTGGCTTGGTAATAATACATTTTCCAGTATACTATCTACCCTATGATTATCTATGTATAAACAACCTTCTAGACTAAGATAATATGTTAGGTAGCATGGCAAGGAGAGATTATAAGTAATTAAAGGTGTATCTATTAATTTTAATTGGCTCATAGCTTGGAGCTTAAGTTAGTCACGCAATAATATGTATGTAGATAATTTTGACTAAGATTAAAAAGAAAATTTTTCTTCGTTTAGTTCGAAAAACGGCAATATATTATCATAGTTATTAAAACTATTGGCATTTAAAATCATTTGGGAAAATATAAGGTGTTTATTTAGTTTGATGATAGAAATTAACTCCCTTCTGTCTGCTAAACTGATTTCTTAAAACATAAAAATCCGGCCTGATAAGCTTGAAATACTAAAAATGGATGGTAATTTAATTTTACTTACATGTTTTTTTGTAGATTAAGAAAATTAATCGAGTCACCATAACCTGTAAAAGCATCTTCTAAAAGGACAGTAATATTATTGGATCTGAGATCAAGATGTCTTAACCGATGCAGACGTCGTAAAGCATCACTTGGTACGGTATGCAAATTGTTATCACCTAATTTCAAGTATTGCAAATTTTCTGAAAAAATCATACAAACAATATTTTCAATGTCATACTTCATAGATGATTTATTTAAAAGGATTGTACAATAATCAGATGAACAATTATAGAAGATAAGTTAGAGACGTAGTGCTAGATTTTAATTATTTGAATCAATTTCTCGATATTATAAGCTCAAATTTTGTAACTCACCATACCCATGGCCGTTCTCTATGTAAAATATATTAGGTAAAGAAGAAACTAGCTTAATTTACATTTATTTATCATTATAAAACAAAATAAGATATTATCACGGAATATCTATTTTCTAACTATTAGGATGGGAGATACAAAATGTCTAGCCGGTTGTGAATAGCTTTAAGCTGAATTTCATTCAGCAGCTATTACAATAGATGACTTGACTGGTAGTTTTAGCGACATAAGTTTATGTATGAATAATCATTAGACCATTGCTACGATATGACAACATCATAAAAGGATGTTTTCTATGTGCCAGCTGCAATACTGTCATCATCATACGCACTGCGTCAGTTTTGAAAGCATAGAATTAATTAGGTATAAATAAAGCCCGTACATTTTAACTAATAATAATAGGGCAGGTATCTTAAGTATCACATACATATGAAAATGTACAAGCAGAAATAAGAGATGTATCAAACTTGCGACGATGATCTCAAACACAAAAGTATAATTTAAATACAACGCAAGTACGTTGCAGAGAAAATGAGTGAAAATTTTGTCTACGTTTCTTAAGAATGAGTTACATTTTAAATTATAATGGTAAATATTTAGTTTTATCTTATTATTAATAAATCCTGCACTTTTTTTAATACTCAAAAGCTCTATGAAATTTATAGAAAGATGGTTTATACACTAATGCAATTTTTTTAGAAATAAGATGCCACTTACTATTTAGTGTACTTTTTCTATTTAGTTAAAATTTATGATAATCAATAAGAAGAAAAATAAATGTGACGAAAAAACTACTTCTTATACACGTAGTATTCTTGTTATTTAATTACAAAAATATCTAATATTTTGATCTAAAGAATAAATAATGATATCATTGTTGAGCAAGAAACAACCTCCCTATTCAAATTTTTTTGAATAAGTCGTGGTGTCAAAATACGCATTAATATGTATCTTTTGATATTATACAGTGGATAAGGGTGCGGGAAAAGTCATAGATCTTTGTGCTGCACTAGGTCCTTTTTAGCTGCACCATGACAATTATCTTTGATCATTACCAAAATGCAATAAAAAAAGACTAGGTTTTCTGCTCAACATTTTGTTGGGTATTTTCATTGCCTCCTAACCCCCCCCCCCCTTCGCATAAAAAAATGTAAAATTCTACTGTTATACTGTTTTTTCGTTACAAAGATTTACTCTCTTCCAGCTTTTCACACTTTACTGCAGATACCACCGACATTTAAGTTCTGCCTCTCAAATCCTTGTTTAGATGTCCCAAATGCACAGATTAAAAAGAACAAGTTGTGCCGTACAATAATCGAACCCCTGTCAAATTTTTAAGTAAATAAGAGAAATTTCATGACACTTGTAAGACTATATAGTTTGAAAATTTAGTGCGACAATAAAATAATTGGGACATGATACCTACACAATAGCATAGTCAACCACACAAGGATTTTAGAAAAATTTGGATTTCGGAATTGTACAGCTCTAAAAGTTAATATTTTTTTAGTTTATTCAACAGTAAATACTATCTATACACTTTTTAGCAAATTTTTATACCAAAGAAACCAGACATAATGAAAATCAATTTTTACTAAACCCGTAGATAAAAGTGATTTATCATCGAGGAACCTTAGAAAAATGTACTATCGAACGTGTTCTAAATTAATATTTTTGTATATCTTTTTATAGTATATGGTGATCTTGATTGGGCTATCGACCCAACGCATCGCACCCACTAGCCCCCCACACCCCCAAAGATTTTCCGAATCTCCTTACATCCACACTCCTCCAACGGCACGACCCAAATATCTGTAGTCACCTGCCCCCCACCCCTTCCTCAAGTTTTGCCACATATCCAAAACTTTTTGGCAACGACTCACCGCCTGCCATACATCCAAAACCTTTTTAGAACGAACAAATTCTTCTGAAAGCATGCTTAGCCTCACCCTAACAGACAAGCCTTCCTACACATCGGAATTTTTTCGAAAACGACCAGACTTTCGAAAAACGCCTAAATTGGGATATATATGTCGATCTTGTATGCATATTTTCTGATATTTAAAATAAATTTTTTTGAAATAAAATGCCAAACATAAATATGTTCGTAAAAAAAAGTAACACTTAAAAATATATTGGGATGATCATTGTATTAACAAAAGATGAATGCTTACCGCTAAAGCTTATTTACAACTGTTAGAAAATAAGATAGTATCATTAAAAATTTCCTTGGAATTAAATTTTATGTACTTCCTTCCACGTGTAGAAAGCTTAGATAATTTTTACAGTATATTTAAGGTATCGCTACAAAGATGTTTAAAGTTTTTTTTAAATGGAGCATATGCTTTCGTGCAATGTGGCAAGATTTTTGGAAATAATTAGTCCTTTACGTAAAAAGTAAACTTATTCATACTTCAATATCTTCTGAATGTAGCATGTCTAAGGAAGCCTTGACTTGTATTAAAAATTTAGTACAATTATGGGGGGACACCAGGAAAAAGAAATTCTATCAAGATTAGCAATCTCAGTATTTTTGTGTTTTCAGTTTTATTTATCAATATTTAAGACTGTTTTATTTCACTAAATAGTTCATTGAGTTTATAACAAAATAAGATTGGAAAAAATATGATGAAAAAAAAATTTCCTGAAAAATTTTAGTAGTTTCATAAAAATCTTCATCAACAGGGGGAAGGAAGGGGGGGGGGGGGGGGGGGCCCCCCCAGTGGCGTAGACGTCGCCCGGGTCTTTTGTGCAGAACCACAAAAAAAATGGCTTTGATGCAAGATCGAAAATATGTATGCATACTATACATTGCATACTCAATGATATTTGCCACTTAATAATATTAAACACTTTTTTAACAAGAGTATCATAGGATAGTATTAAAACTGTTGGAGTGACAATATAAGTTTTATACAACATGTATACATTGTATGAATATTCTTATTTTGATAACGATGATTGCTATTGCAACTTTTTTATATAAATGTTGCTTCAAGCGTGAGGCACGGTCAACGAAGTGTAGTTCCCATAAGATGACCTGGTAAGACTGGTAAAGAAAGTGCAAGCACACCGCATTCCCTTTTTCAATAAACCTTTACTCTAATGTTTAAGATATTCGATATTTTTATAATTATATTAGCTGGAGTACAACGTCATATGGTCTGCATGATGAAAAAAATAGAGCGAGATTGTAATATTTATACTACTACATCCCTGCTTGCTCCGCGCAATAACTTCCTATACCTTAATAGAGACTGTTATAAATTACTCCATTTTTTTTTAAATGTTTTCAAATAGTTATTTATTTTTTTATCTTTTTCCATAACAAAATAATCAAAAAATTCATTGTAACAAAAAGTCTTACAATATAATACATGGAATTAAACTATGGAGATGTACTCTTATTCCTAATCACACTTCTATGAATGTTTTTTTTTATCTCTGCACTAAATGTAAAATATATGTACATTTCCCCTTTGACATGTTACATTAAAAGATATAGAAGTTATAAATAGATGTAACTTTGTAAAGAAATTTTTTTTTTTTTTTTCTACATTTTTCAACACTGCTTGAGTTCATACTTAAAAATAAATAAAGAACTTCTGAAAAATTATTATTTTATTTGCTCTCTGTTCCATCTTGATTTTTTGAATCTTTTACTTCTCAAATAATTTTCGATAGCGTTACCACAAAAATTTTTAAAAATATATGACGTGAGATTATTTAGGTACAAGCGTATGTGAACAGACAAGTTTTTAAAGTAACCATCTCCAAAAAAGTGGTTTTAAGGTCTTGAATCACATGTTGTAATTGATAAATTACAAGTAAGGAAAATTAGGGATACTAGAATCAAACAATCAAAATATATCGCAATAGATCCATTTTATTGTATTGTCTTGTAATATATCACAGTTTACTGATATATAAATGTATACATGGGGTGTTAGAACAGTTATGCATAAAATTATTGATAATTGATGCACTTTCAGGGTGAATGTAATTAAAACATGCTCATATCAATAATTAGTTTGAATTAGTATATGTTGATAATTAAGTATTCTAACAAGATTTCTTCACTTATGCTATTTTTCATGGTATTGACCGATGTCGAAAATTTAAAATGTTAAATTTTTAGTCTCATGCTTTGCACAATGATACTCCTAAAACGACTTATAAAATTAATTAAAAAAAAAAATATGACATTGCTTTATATCTTTAAGAAATGTACCATTATAAAAAAAAAAACGTAGGCATACAATATATTCCTAGGTATTTGCTACCTACAATTATAAATTGCACAATTGAAAAACAGCAAATATGTCAGCATAATAATTTGAAAAGTTTAATTGTTGGTATAAATGTCTTTGTAAAGGTCCAAGGCATAGAGTTCTACAATGTTCATTGATCTAACTTAATACTTATAATTTACTTCCTTTATCCACTACTGTGTTTTTGTTTAAACAAATTAAATTTAGTAATACTTTGGCGATTTTCGTATTATATATATTATGGAAAAAAAATTTACAGATCATAGTCAAATATATTACAAATTAAGATAATATATTTGTGGAGAGAAATTTTTGAAACTGATGTATAACGTTTAAGGTAAATTCGGCGCTATTTATATACCTGCTGGAGTGGCCTGACAATTGGCAATATTAGTATTTATTAATTCAAGATTACATATCATTTTCACTTTAAGCAATTTCAACTTTTTTATGAAAGATAAGGCTAAGGAAAATATTTGTTACATAAGTAAGTAGAAAATTTTTAACATTATTTATACACCGCTCGAGGGCTTTATACGACACCAAATGCTGAAGCCATCTTGATTAAAAAAGTAAGCTATACAAAGAATGTGATACTGGGTTTTGAAACACTATATTTAGTATGTAGGAACTAATTTCCTTTACTGTTAGCGTTTTGTATTACAATAAAAAAATTTCAAGTTGAAGTATTGACGGAAATATTTATCAAATATTCTCTACTGTCCTACGGCAAACTATCCATATTCTTATTTACATGCGACGTTAGAGGTGTAATTATTATTCAAATGACTTTTTATAATTATTTAAAAAAAAAATATTGTTTTATAAGAGTTTTTTATTTATAACTAGTAGAAAAATACAAATTATTGATTTTCTTTGTATATTTATTTTTTAATGCAAAATAATCATTTAACTTAGTTGATGAAAAAATTTCTAGAAATTTAAAAAATATTTTCTCTAATGCAACGCTACAACTTATATATAAAATTCTTGTGTCACAGTGCTTGCAACAAATCTCCTCTGAAACGGCTTGATCGATTCTTATAAAATTGTGTACGTATAAATATAAGAATAAGACATGATCTTTTTTTCATACCCATGAGCGATAAGGGTGGTCCACAACAATTTTTTTTCTTTTAAATGTTTTTACATTTTTATGATTAAGAATTAAAAAATTCGTACCACTGTAAGGTGTCACCCTTCTTAAGTTAACCCCAATTTCTTAATAGCGATATCAGTACATTAATCATTTTCTACTCTTGGCGGTGAATATCTGATCAGGTACTACTCGATAAGCTATGTCCACCAGGCATCCACAGGTGTCACTTTTTACCACATAAACAGCAAAGAGAATGTATGAGAACAAAGCCGGTCTACTGTATCTTTTACACAATAAGATTTCTCTCACCGTTATCATCTATTATCATCGATTGTTCGTCCATTGTAGCCGTAACGCTTATACTTATCATATTATTTTCTCAGTGCAACTCTCATGTTAAGAATATTTTCATAGTCAATGCAACATTAATTTGCACAGCTATAAATATTTGTTCCAATTTTTTTCCAGATAGTTCTCACGTTCAGTTTATTATGTGATCTTCCATAAATCAATAGTATTTACCCACTAACAACAATAATCATGTTACCCGTGTCATTCCAGAATATTTTTATAAATTTATTAGTTTGTATTTATTATAATTAGTGTTTCTAATATGTATGAAACTATGATACATCAATTTGATCTATTTGCGTGTTTTGTACAGCAAAAAATGTAAGCAATAAAAAAGGATCCAATTTGCCGTTAAACGACTGGATCTTTAGACATGCGAAGTATAAGAGTTCAAAAAACAGACGAACAAATCTAACAGGCTCGTAAAGATGTGCCTGTAATGGCTCTATTATGTGGATCACAATCACAAGAAAACGAGCTAAACGAAATGAGCAAAGACGATTAGGACAAAGACAAATGCGTCGATTCATAGTTATTACACACAGAGCAAATGACGAACAACGCCAATAAGTACATCGAGCATTTACATCCGACTCATTCAGATGTCACATTTATGTATGAGCCCGATGTTAAAAATTGCTCTTGTTTAAAAGTGGACATTAGTGCTACATACAAGGAATGTCTGCATTGTAATGCTCTTAAATTATTAAATGAGCCAGCTTGTATGTGTTGCGCGTCAAAAAAAGTGCAACTTTAGAAAATTAAAACACCACCTGAACTATTAAACCATTAAACGGTTTACATATGGGTGTTGATCCAGACTCTAACCTGTTCTTAAAGTCAATTTGAATATTTGATTCATGTTTTCAAATAACATCGTTCGGAGTTACAGAAATATATAGAATTAATTCTGCAAATATTCAATAATTAAATTTAACATTTTTAATCAAAGGTCCAGTTTAAAACAAAGTAGGCTTATTGCAGCCTATGCCAAACGAACCACAAAATTTTCTACAAATTTACTTTATAGGCAGTAAGGACTCTGAAAGGAAACTCGCTGATTGCGTAGATGCATGTTGTAGCTGCGATAACCTTATTTCACTTTTTGCCAGACGCATCGTCAGAAAGCAGGACGCATTATCGAATAAGCACAATAGATCGTTTAAATTATTTAAATCGGAGAAACTTAAATTACAAAGGGACAATCACGCTATTGTCATCAATCCTGATTAAAAACCTGCTGGAGAGCATATTTCTAATTTTAATGCACCTGTTATTGATGACGTTCCTGAGATCATGGTTGGCAAGCGCACTGCTACGCAAGATATCGTGCTTTGAAAAACAAATAATAATCTAGAGTTTATTGTTAATATGCACTGTTTATACGACGCTCTTTAATATCCACTAATGTTCCGGAAGGGACAAGATGGATATTACAAAAATATAAAACAACGAGATCCCGTTACTGGGAACTCATTCATTATGATACCTAATTAATTATGAACTGTATTACTTAACTTATTAACGCCAAAGCGTTCCAATTTTTAAGTGCGATAAATTTTTTCTTATTGGCATCAATATTATATTGTTTTTACATATTTCAATATAGAAATATTGCTTTTTCTAAATTTTTCGTCAAAATATTTGTCAGATTTAAAAAAAAAATTATATGACAATGTAAACAAAAACACACATAAATTAAAAGAATTGTTTTGCGATTTCTTTCTTATGATAATATCACAAATGATATAGACTTAAAATATACAAAAAAGTTCAGACAATAATTGTACTTAAAGCCATTTCTTTTGGCAAAACTTTTTTAGCCAAAACAAAAATAAATTGCGTTGCAAAAGTCCCTAAAAAATTTGAAGGCTCCAGATTTATTAAACTTACTTTATTATTATGTATTAATGTATCATTACAGCAATTGAAACACACGAGAACGTTAGCTCGAAGAATTATTATGCGTATCATCTAATGATTGGACGTGGCCAGCACAACGTCATTCTTCGGTGTCGTGATCTTTGTCAACAATTCATGGTCGACATGTACTTGAAGATAGATAGCGAACGACTACAATACTTACAATATAATTAAATAAAGTTACGTGCGGGAGAATACATTTACTTTGAAGACGCTATTTCAAGTAAGCAGCACAGACACTGCCGAAAATGGTAACTCTATTATTCTACCATCATCGTACATAGGCAGTCCACGTTACTTGAAAGAATACATCCAGGATGCTATGACTTTCATGTGTAAAAACGGACGACCGTATTTATTCAGTACATTTACATGTAATCTGAAATGGACGGCAATTACATATTTGTTATTGCCAGGACAAAATGCAATACGAAGTGATGACATTACAGCACGCAAGGTCCAACAAAAATTAAAGTCTATCATGAGTTTCATTAAAAAATTAGATGTAATTAGCCCCACACGTTGCTGGATGTATTCGGTTGAATAGTAAGAGCGAGGATTACCTCATGCAAGCATTATGTTTGGTTAATCAAAAAAATACGTCCTGAAGAAATCAATAGTATAATTTCTGTAAAAATTTTTCATCTATCTACTGATCTATTGCTGTTTGATATTGTTTTGACAAACATGACACGTGGCTTATGCGGGGATCTAAATCGTTCATGGCCTTGCATTGCAGATGGAAAATGTACAAAGAGTTTTCCTAAAAATTTCGCTAACGATACGATCACACATGTCGACGGATATTTAATAAATCGTCGAAAAAATACAGTTAATAGCGGACAATCACTTACAAAAAATGTCAACAGTACAGACATTGACATTGAAAATCATTGGATGGTGCTGTATTCATCTCTGATGAGTAAAACATTCAATGGTTGTATTAGTGTTGAGTTCTTCAGTTCGGCGACGAGCATCAAATATATTTGCAAGTATATGAATGAAGGAAAGGATATGGTTTTTTTTTGTATTGACAATACAAATGTAAGTGCTTTTTCGGTAAATAACAACGGTAAAACATCGCTCTACCAGATTGGCCGCTGCATTAGCTCAAATGAAGCTGTATGGCGTATGCTTCGTTTACAAATTAATGAACAGAATCCAGCAGCTACTTATTAAGCCGTCAATCTAGAGAACGGCCATCGCGTCCTTTTTAATAATACGACAGCGATTGGTCCTGCAATAAGTCCACTGAAATCTACACTTACCTAATTTTTTGATTTGTGTAATTATACGGATTATTTTGGTGCATTTGCACGAACACTCCTCTATTCAGAAGTACCACATTATTTTACATTATTTTATTTGTTTGAAATCGTTTTATTGTATTATTTAATAATCCCTATGTTATTTTAATGATAAAGTTCCCTATACTTTCAAAATAATTAGTATAGCTTATCATAATAGTTCTTTAAAGGAAATATAAAAATCTTCTAGGCTTTGTATACGTGGAAGTAAGTATTAAAAATTTAATCTAAAAGGACTTGACGATAATACGTTCTTATTATATGAATGTTGTTAATAAGCGTCTAACTTCAAGTTTTTCTCTTTCGGATATGTAGAAAGGCGATGAAAAGGTATGAGGGACTTATAAAAGAAAGGTTATTATTTTTTAATATGACGAAAAAATTAAGAGAATTCTGATCTATTTTTGAAGGTAGCTGCAGCGGGAGTGAAAATTGTTGGGATTTGCAAGAGGGGGCTCCAAAAATTATGTGGAGGTGTGTGTGGGGTGTACGGACATCAACCAAACGTAATCAAGGTAAAAATCACAATGAACAACAAATTTTTTTCACTTATTGTTTTAGGCAGACGGAGGTGTAAACAGTTCAACGAAAATCATTACATCACATAGAATAATACATACATGCATGTTGTACTCTGACTATATTTTTTTTCCATCACGCCGGCAGTATAACGTAGTACAGTAACTCATAAAATTCTAGAAATCTCAAATACCGTGAGAAGTAGAGATAAGGTTTATGGAAAAAAAAGCCATTCATTTGAACCTACTGTAGCAGCCCTACAAAAGCATTTATTGAAAGCTATACTTCGTTGACTGCTCTTTTCCCCTATAACTATATTCATATACGAGCGTGCGGTGGCTCTGTTGGCTAGCTCGTGATTTGGCACGTAGGTGACCGCGGCTCAATTCCCGGCCAGCGCGACATTTATAGCATGCACCTCTATGAACTTCCATGTATGCTTTTATTCCCATCAATGCTCCTCGTAAAGGGGTAGGCGGAAAATTGCCTATTCGACCCCTTATTCCCTCCCTGTAATGAAAAAGCCTTTAATCCTTTTTTTTATGCCTTTTCCAAGTGTGGAGTGCCCTGAGTAGTAGATTCTTGTCATATCTGGACGTATGACACTATTGTATAAAAAAAAACTTTATTCATATAAATTATAAAACAGTAGTAAATAAAAGTTGTTATACAAATGTCATTACTCCTATAGTATATACATGTTGTATGAAACTTATATTGATGACATATCAATTATCATACGAATCTATAATAGTCTTGTACATACTATGTCTTTTTATGTTGGCTATCAATTTTTATTTAGTATACAATATTTGATATATATTGTTTCTAATTCTACAATAATATAAAAAAATGTTTACCAGCCATGTTTTTATTACAGTTCACCAATATTGGACTAAAATATTCTATTTATAGCTAAATTTTTTTTTACGCTACAATAGCTGTCATCGTTTAACTTGTACGGATGATGGTTACTGCAATAGCTCGGAACTGTTTAGTCTTTATCCTGGCTCCCCTCAAATATATTTAAAAGTTATATATTTACTTAGGAGTTGATAAAATTATATATTTCGTAAAGAAAATTAAATCTGGTGATGCCCATTTACTCCTTATAGAGGTCTTATATGTTAGAAATGGCCCTAATTCACTATAATTAATCTATATGCCCGATAAGATTTGACATGAAACTGATGACACATTACGGAATATGGCTACTTATATAGCGAAGCGAACTTTATTAAAAAATAATTATTTTATTATAATTGCAATATTGCAAGTGTATACTGTCAGTTTTTAAAAAAGCTACTCAAAACATAAAGACTTTCTTTTTTCGTTTGATATTTGTTTTTCAAAGCTTATTTTGTTCCTTGCACAATTACTCAGAACTGTACTGATGAAAATTTTCAAAACGTTAAGTGTTTAAAAAGCTTGTTTTAATTGTTGTTAGTTTTTAATTGTTGGGGGATAAACATTTAGACCTACAATTTGATAAACTTGATATTTACAAAATTCCAATCGGTAAAGTTCTCGGCAATAATTTAAGGAAAAAAATTACCTTTGAAAAATATAAATTAAGCGATAAGTACACACGACTCGCTGTTTTAAGTGACTTTTTAAATAAATGACGCTGTACACTTACGCAATATTCCAATTTCTATAATTTTTTTTTTTCTACACAATTAGTATACTTATTACGTATTATGTGATGTGTTTACTGTAAAATCTCATCTGGCATACAGAATAATTTTTACAGATTAAGGCCTCTTCTATCATATGGGACTTATCATGACATGTAAACTTGTTTCTACAATTATAAATGTGATCTATCAGTTATTATCGGTAAATACATTTTCAGACGTTTCCTAATTTTTTCTTAATTATATATTCGAACAAGATTATAAAGAAAAGTCAGCTAAATATTAAACTTTAAATCTGCGACATGTTTTTGATTAGAACATGTGCTATACTTTGTAAGAGTTCTTTAATGCCACTAGTTGTGGGCTTAAAGCTACTATAAAATATGTATATGCATTGCTTGATACTACCATAGCTTATAGGGTACTTATGACTACTCCTGAATTATGCATGGTATTTGAAGATGCTTTGTTTTATTATAGAGCTCATTCTATCTTTAAAGGTGGATTATTGACTCATTTGTGCTTTCAAACAAACATATAAATAGACGTATCTATTCTTATTTGGAGTTTAAAACCTTTTTGGATTGACTTTAACATGCATATTTGTATTTAACGTATGCCAAATGCACTTGAATCAATTTTAAGGTATCAATAAAGGACACAAACTATATACTTTGATGGGACCAGACATGTTTATTACATTTTGGGCTTATTAAGAGCTCATTATTAGACACATACTTATTGCATAAAACTGGTATATGCAACAAAATATACATATACTCTGAATCTGATCAATTTTTATATGGATGCAATATCCATGCACGACCGATAGACCAGACAAGATCTGTTTGAAGATGGCTTTTTTAAGTCAGAGCGTGGCTTATTATTTGATATCTAATCGTCTTTTTTGGCCCATTTTCAGATATTTTAGCTCAAGCAATTCGGTAAGCTTAGCATTTACCTACAAAAGGATGTCAGGTGCATTTTTTTCCAAACAAATTTTCTATCGAAAACTGCCTTAATTCCCTCGGCAGTTTACCAGCCGCAATATAAAGCCATACGCTTTAAAGAAGGTAATAATACATACACGTATACACACTATCACGATGGCACTCACGTTCACGTGCATTTTCACTTTCACTTTCTATGTTCACATCGGAGCTTTACAACTATATATGTTACAGCTAAGAGACTTCCAAGAAACACTTAGTTATGGATATAAAATGAAGGTCTTAGACCATTATCTTTGGAATATAGCAGTTCCACGATATTAAGAGGTCTCCTATTTTAAAATTGTTTTCCGTGCAGGGTGTCTCTAGCGTAAAAAGAGTAAGTTTGATAAAAAATAACTGTAAAACGTCTTTGCAGTTCTATACATTATATGGCAGCCACTTTCCCGTGACATGTGTTCATTTACGTATAAAATTCAACTACACACTAAATTTAGGTTTGAGGCCCATTTTCCGTAACTGTTTTAATATTGTATATGAGGGCTACGCTTCTTAAGTATTAATTGTCTACTAATGTAAAATCTTATAGTTGAAACCAAAGTTAACAACCAAGTCTTTTAAGTTGCTTTTTTTCGGAACTTGCATATTACATAACTCGCAGGTATGGAACTATACGCTTCATCATTCATAACAGTAAACTATTTCAATGTTGAAACACTTAAATCATTTATATTAGGCCCTGCATATTAATGCTTGGTGTGTTATGAAGTGAATGTACTAGGGCCTTGTTTTTCGTCAGCTGCATGACCCATCAACTGTACCTATATTTTACATCTACCCAAACAGCTTACGAGCTATCGTTGTCGTTAGGAAACAGCTAGGAGAGAAATGCGCAGTACGCATGTGTACATTAAAACAAATTCTTCACTTTGTCAGAAATCTACGACCTTCCTCCTACTTATCAGGTCGGAAATGCGAAATCCTGCCAGGGTATGATAAAAAATTATTTGCATTATTAGATTAACCGTATCACATTCTTAAAAATCAATAATATCACATATGCAAGTAGAAAACGTACATCCAAAAGATTTAGAAATTCTATTGCACAGTGTTTTGAAAAATCATAGTATTGTACACACTTACAAATTATTTTAAAAATGTCTAGCACAGCGTAAACTCGAGGACCGAAGTAAAGCAGAGTATTCAACATCAATATACATGCTTCCGTTTGCAACATCTTAAGTGCTTATATTATTTTACGTTCTTTGACATCGCCAACATTCCACTTAACAATCAGCTGTAGAAAGATGGTGGAACAATTTTTTCATAGCACGACTAAAATAAAACGAAAACATTATTTTCAATGTAGAATGGAACTGTTAGAATTAATGCTTTTTCTAAAAGGTAATTTGAACAAACGTCTTTGAAGAGAAGCAACTGATGGAATTATAGATATTTTTTTTGTGAGCTTAAGAAATGTTACTACATTAGATCTATTACTCAATAGACGTAGGAATCGAGCGAAATTGTTCACAAAATCACTTTTAAATATAACTTTAATGTACTGATTACTTTTCTGTGCACATACAAAAATTATAAAATTGCCTACTTATCATCCTATTATTTCCCCTGAGATTCTGCAGACTTTATATTTGTTAACGAGCATATTACATGGAGTAATAAATACGGTTGCAATTACAAAAAAAAAAATGGACTAGTTAAGACTGTTAAGCGGGTAATGCGATGTTCCGTTGTCTATGATCTTTTTTTCTAAAATGATGACAAACCTGTTTTATATGTACAAATGACATATCTGAATATCTAGGGGCTAGGTTTAGTAGTTTTTGATCACTAAAATGACAACTATTGTCGATCATACACGTGATCTTGTCGAAAGCTTGCTCAAGATGTGTTGCTTCTACTTTTAATATAGTTAAACTGTATAGAATGCAAAATAGTTTGGAATTAAATAATAAACATACACGCTTTACGTCTATTCCATAAAGTCTCGATACTTTTATGATCTTATTTCTATCCAATAAAATAATTTTTCATTAAGTAGAGACCACAACTATTTATCGTCTAAAAAATGCTTAATGTTACTCGTATATTTTTATGGAAGTACAGATCCAAATATAATTACATACTAGTTATTGATTATCGCATTCATAATTTTTTGTTTTGACAATCTTAAAGTGTGTTTATTAAACTATATACTTTTTTACAAGTTATGTGCAAGGATTCTCATATTCAGTAACACAAAAGTAACTTTGTGACGTTCGCTACATCATGGTGACCCTCCTCATCCCTGGCCAGAGTTTTCTTTAAAAAAATATAAAAAACTTTGAATTTATTAAATAATTTTAAATAATTTGTAGTAATTTAGATTTATTATTATTTTTTTTAATGGAATGTAACAAAAATAATTTCGAAAATTTTTATGCTTCAACCTACTAATTCGTACAACTGTACGAATACATACAGTGTTACGCAGTGAAATCTTAAAACTCTTAAATAAGGTTTATCGTAAGTGTTTTTGTTTGTAAGCACAATTGTAAATAGATGAATAGCATACTTGTCACAAGATGTAAAATAATGTTAATATTTATTAAGCAAATTAATCGATGATTTATTTTTATACTTAATACATCGTACATTATTTGGATAATACTAAAAATTTTTGAATTATGTACAATTCAAATCTTAACATAATAAGAAATGTAAATTTATTCATTTGCAACCCGTACTGTGTTAACAGGTATCGTTATTACATTTTATCGTCCTTTATTCTTAATCACCAAGGGAGCCTCTTAAGGTACTGCATACATATGATTCATTATTAATATGAAATAATTTACATTGGTTTTTTAAATCCTCAGGCTCACAGGAACAAATTTGATCGAACTAAATGGAACACCTATTAATAGGTCGAATGATCGCTAAATTCGCTTGTGGTTGACTGTTTATTGTTATTGGATAGAAAAATATTATAATTTTTTTCGTTGTATCATCTAATACACAAATGTTAGAAATAACACCTTTACGCGAACTATGTGTTTCGATAATAGAGTCATCAATTTTTAAATTCTGTGCATAACTTTTGGTAGTGTATCTTCGGCCTTTATAAATTAATTTTTCATACTTC
>JAPYYV010002562.1:0-20408 GCA_030522625.1 Copidosoma aretas
CGCTTGAATTGCTATTTCTCTGACGCTTCTTTTTCTGTACCTTGTTGTCCGACTTGTCTGAATCAGAAATTTCTATTTGCTTTTTCCTGTTTTTTTTTTTTTTTTTTTTTTTCTCCCGGCTTGTGCGAATCTTGTATATCCTCGCTGGTGGAGCATTTGTGTCACCAAATCCCTATTTTTCCTGTTCCTCTGCGATTTCGTATAACTCTCTGCGCGGTGATTCGAGGTTTGTATTTCCTTCTTTTAGGGTCGGGTTGCGCGACAATGCGTCAGGTGCTTTATTAATTCTCCTGGGCCTATAGACAACGTCAAATTCGTATTCACGTAATTCCGCCTTTAGTCTCGTCAATCGCAGGTCCAGTTTTTTCGATTATGGGAATGTTTCAGAGGCTCGTGATCAATAACCACTGTAAATTTCCGTCCGTACAGGTATGGTCTGAATTGCTTCTTTGCGTAGAATATGGCAAGCAGTTCTTTATCGTACGTTGGGTAGCGAAGTTCGCTACCTTTTAGACAGCGTGATGCGTATTCACAAGGGTTGTCTTCGCCTATTTTCCCTTGACATAATATTGCGCCTATCGCATAGTCAGATGCATCCGTTGTAACTATAAACGGCTCATTCATGCCCGGCGCTAAGAGTACGGGCTTGCTGCACAGAGCGTTAACGAGAGTGTCAAATACCTCTTGTTGAGGTTCCTGTTACTTAAATTCCGTGCCATTTTGTAAAAGTTTTGCCATCGGTTGTGCTATTTTCACGTAATTTGTAATAAAACGACGAAAGTATCCCGTGAGACCTAGAAATTGTTTTATTTTCTTTGCGTTCGTAGGTCTTGGATAGTCCTTTACGGACCTAATTTTTTCGGGATTTGCTTTTATCTTCCCATTGCTGACTATGTGGCCTAATACTTTCGCCTCATGCTTCAAATATTGGCACTTTTTTAGTTCGATTGTTGAAATTTTTTCTGCTAACCATTTTAGCATCCTTTTAAACGTCCTTTCATGTTCTTTTATTGTCTCTGCGAACACCATTATGCCATCCATATAAGCTTCTATTTCATATCTTTGAAGATCAGCTAGTGCTAATGTTATTGCACGCCCGAATGTGTTTAGTGAATCTGTACATCCCATTGGCATGCGCTTATATTGGTAGTGCTTGTCTGGCCCTGAAAAGGCTGTTTTATGCGCGTCTTTCTCGTCTATTTCGACTTGAAAAAATCCCATTTTTAGATCTACGACGGTGATGTAGCGGGCAGATGCAAAGTGATTTGAAATATCATTCTAAAATGGTAGTGGATGGCATGAACCAACTGTTGCTTCGTTGAGCAGTCTAAAATCTGTCACAACTCTCCAACGTTTTTCTCCATTCGGCCCTGGGTGTTTTGGGACTATTTATGTGTTTGAGTTATATGGTGACGTAGATGGCTCAATTATGCCTTGGTTTTCTAATTTTATTCGTTCTACGCTCATCTGCTGTCTTAGTGCTGACGGATACCTCATTTTTTTTGCTGCGATTGGTTTTTCTGTTATTGCCGGTATCTTATGTTTTAACACGCTCGTCACTTTTAAAGGCTCTCCGTCGAGGCCAAACACCAAAGGGTCGAATTCTGTTAATTCACACACATGTCCTAATTATTCTTTGTTACAACCCGTCGTGTCTGCTAGTCTTAATATATTTACAATCCTTGCTTTTTTATTTATTAAAAACCGTTTATTTTCCAGCTTGTCGTCTTTTCCGGTTTTACTACGTTTTTCATTAATTTTGTTCTAATTGAATAATCCTATCATAGCCTTATGTAAGCTTTTAGCGTCGTCCCCATCGACGCTGTACGGCTCCGCTCAAAAACTCATCTCTTATTCTAGCAATTTTACGTGAGGCACGGGTATTTTTATTGGTCCGTCAGTAATAATAATACATTCGGCGTTTACTTTGTCGTTTTTGTTGTTTGCTATAAAGTTACCAAATAAAATGCCCTTATTCGACTTTTGCAGAGGGAACCATCCAATTTAAATATTTTTATACTATTCTTTTACATATGCGAAGATTATTTGTTTTGATCTTGCGCGGATTTCGAATGCCTCTGGCTCTAGCAGAAGTATCTCGGTTCCACTTAAAACTAATAAATAATTTTTGGAGCATATATGGCTGTCGTATTCCTTCAGTATGTCCCATCCAATCAATCCTTCTACCCGTATCGGAAAGTCGTTGGGGACAACATGCAGCGTGCATGTCAGCTCATTTAGTGTCAATTTTACCGTTCCGGACGTACACCGTGCTCCGTGTGTCACGTCGATTATCGACACTCTCTCGTTATAATTTATATATAAGCCTTTTTTGAGGCTACTTATTTTTATAATTGATACTTCGGCACCTGTATCCGCGTAAAATTTCGCGCTTTCGATTCTTAGTTGTGGGCTCTTTAGGCATACTTAGGGTGGTGTCCTACCCGACTCGTATTAATCTTTACTGCTCGGAGCGGCTTATTCGTTTCTTTATTACACGTTTCCTTTTCGGACCCTGGGCTGTTAGTAATAGAATGTAAATCAATAAGGTTTTTATAATTCTATTTGCAGCTATTTCGGAGCTCCTTGCAGGGTCTGATTTAAGTGACATTTTTTCTTCGTTCTCCTTTTCCTGCTCCTTCATGTCCTGTTTTTCGACATATTTTCCTCCGATGCTTGCATTATGTGACCCCGCTGGTTGCTGGCAGTCTTTTTCAGCCTCTCTCTGCAGAGTTTTTTCTCTCTTTTTCTCTACTTCCTCGACTCGCACGACGCTTGGAGAGCTTGACGAGCGTCCTGGGGGTTTAAATACTGCGGGCGAGGGTCACATCCTCCATTAATGGGCCCGTCTCTGTAATACGGCGGGCTTCCATCTTGGTTGTCTTTTCGTTGATTGCCGTAGTCGTTAGTGTTACTTGCATTGTAACCGCTATGATAGTCATTTCCATAGTTTCTTGAACAACCGTTGTTTCTATTTAGTATATCGTTGTCCCTGTACGTGCTGTGATAGTTGTTAGTCCCTTGTAGTCTCGGCTGTATCCCTGATATCTATTACAGCTCATGTTTTGTCTACCATTGCTTCTGTTGTATGTTCCGTAGTTATTATTGTAATTATCATCTAGTCTATTTGTGTAATTTTGCTGTATTGGGCTAGCTCCTATGCAGTTGTCATAGCGTGAGCGCCCAGCTTCCTCATTTCTTTTCTGCGCCTTATTGTCTTGATCTTTTTTTATATCGTTCTGGAGATTTCAGCACTGTTTCACGTTGTGATTTTTGAGACCGCAGTATATGCGGCCATTCTGTGGTGCTGCTTGGGCGTAGGCTTGTGTTATCTGTATTCTATCATCTATGGTGTTCATTTTTCCGTTTTTCGCGTCTGATAGCAACTTGTAGCAGTCCCTTGTTTGGTGAGTACCGTGTCTGTTGCAGTATAGACAGATTTTTTCATTTCTTAAGCGGTCATCCTCTCCTATTGTCTCGGTTTCCAAGGGGTATGTCAATTTGTCGCTTACAGCAAGCGGCACGCTTTCTGCACGTCGAACGTGTGCCCTGTTTCTTAAATGCACCAGATCGCGGAGTCTGTACTCGTTTTCAATCAACTGTGCTATTTTTGAGGCTTCTCGTAGCGATCTTGGGTTGGTGCTCAGTACTTTGCAATCGAGCGGGTGACGTAGTCCATTTATTAGTTGTTTTATTGTCTCTTTTTCCATATTTATTTTATTTCTGTGCGTCCCCTCCGTTGTCAAGTCTGGGTTTGCATCTTACGTCATTATCATTCCATTGTATAATTACTGTACCCTAAGTGCATAGTTTTCAACACTTTCATGTTCGTACTGTCGAATTACGTTTTAATTTGCTATGAGCATGTCTACTTGCTCCAAACCTCCATATGTTTTTGCCAGCTCGTATAGAAAGTCTTCTATTGTGTCGTATTGCGTTATGCATGTGAAAATTAGGCCGCTGCTCGTCCCCGTAATTCATTAACTAGTGTCCCCAGAAAATTTTTTTCGTAGTCGGGCTCTATGCTCTCGCCCACTGTTCTCACCATTTGCTTCGAAAGTGGTATTTTCATCAGATCTTCGTTAAACAGAGGTATTATTCCTGATGAATGGCTAAGTAATTTTAGTGCGTTCTGCTGTGATCTTGCGATCGGCCACGCATTCGGGGACGGGGAGCGGGCCAAATTGTATACGTTATATCGTCGGGTAGAGTCATGCTCTCTCTTGGTTATTGCTTTCTCGGAATCGGGGGTGCAGTGGGGCTGTCGGTCTTAAGTGTCTATCGTCGTGTAGTATCCTTAAGTATCCGTCCTAGTCTTCATTTTTATAGTTTGAGTCCCTGTTGTATCCGTTTCCTGCCATCTATGACTCGTCGAATCTGACCTTTCTATGTGATGCAGTAGTCGGTATCCCCCGTAGTCCCTTTCTGTATTGCGTATCGGTCCCTATTTGTGAATCGCGGCTTTTTTCCCCTTGCGTCATTATTTCGGTCCTATTTGATGATCCGTCTTGTACTGTTTGCGCCGAGGTCACCAGGTCTCTCGTAACCTGTTGTCTAGTTTCAAACTCCGTCCGTGCGGTTGACTTGTTCATCAATAATTGTAGGTTTTGCATGTTCTCCCTTGACAGTGTGCTCGTCATATCAGCCGATTTTTTCTCCTCTTCATCGAGAGTTTGATCGTCTGAGAGGGTCGTTATTTGGTTTCTATTATCGGGATCAATAAGTTGTCTATGTGTGTGTGTGACGCCACTGTTATATTCGTTTTCGAGTGCTGTGGCCTTTGTTTTTCGATTTCCATGGGAAAAGTCCCTGTGCCCTGTTCATGAATATTCCTGCTTTCTTATGTCTTTGGTCTGTTGTCGTCCTGTTGTCCTACCCTAATACGTCGTCTGCGTTAACTTCGTATGTTATTCCTAAGTGTGTTTGTTCCCTGTTTTCCGCTTCGCCTATTTGATACATTGAAATTTAGTCATCGGCCAAGAATTTTTCCGAGCCCTGTCCGTGTGAGTCACTGCTCTATTCTACAGTTGCCAGTTTCTGTTATTGTAGAATAAGAGTTTCCTTTTGCCGATCGACCTCTTTTGTAACCAAGTATCCTCTTTTAGTGTAGTGCCTAGATTAATAGGTCGGATGTCGCGCTCCGTTTTTATTTTTATGATCTTGTTTTTCTTAATTTTTTCGTGGTGGCTGTGTAATTATGCTATGCGTCACCTTACCGTTTCGCCCGCGTTCTTTCAAACTATCACTTTTTGTTTAAATATTATTCGGGACTGTGAGCAGCAGAATTTCCCTGCTTCACTTAATTTTTTTTTTTTTTCGATGCGTGGGCTCTATATCAAACAACTTCAAAATGGGGTCTATTTTCGCGTTTGTTATTAATTAGGGACGCTGCGTTAGTGTTGATTTGTTATATTTATTACTATTGGCGCAGCCGAACATCTTATCCTGCAGGCCTACTAATATCTAATATATAGGTATATATTTATGCGTTTTTCATGCAGGATTAGTATAAGGGTTTGTTGTTCAGTCTATTCTATAAGTGCCTCTTCGTCATGTATCCCGGAGTTCATCGGGGAAAAATGTAACAACATATTTTCACTTACCAGATTTCTGCCGTCTAGATTATAAATATAAGTTCGCTGATCTGCATTCTTTCCCTCAATCCTTATCTCTGGCTCCGTTGTACGGGTGTTTCCGGATGTCCTTTTCTACTTCTTCGCTTTCGGTAGCTTATGATAGAGCTGCAACCTTGGTTGTCTTAAGGTTACCTCGCTGACTCGTTTTCACGTGGTCCCTGATCTGTTTTAACTTCTCTTTTTTTCTTTACTATTACCGTCTTTTTACACCTTATCACTTTTTTAGCCCTCTAATTTTAAGTGGCTCTACTTTTTTTTTTATTTCACTCGCACTTACTTTTTGTTCTGCGACGCTGCTCTATGTGTGCCTCTAAAAAAGAAAAATTGAAAAAAAATTCCTCGACAGTCCCACTTCTGATACCAAAATTACTGTTACATAGGATTACGTTCGGTATAGTGATCGGGAAATAAGTGTACAGCGAGTGAGGTTAATGGTTCTTTATTTAATTAGAGACCGAGGGAAGAGCCAAGTGTGAGTCGCGAACCGGAGCGGATACATCTGCTCCTCGCGAGCGTCATGTCTAGTCTCCCTTCCCTTTTTCTGTCTTCCTCTCCTCTTGCCTACCATGTACTGCCTCGCCTGAGAGGGCCCTTAGCTAGGGAAGGGCGGACGGACGCATAGATGTATGCCATCGTACGTCACAGTAACCAAATTTTTTTTTTTTTTTTTTATCATAAGAAAAAATACTGTTTACAAGAAAGGATTCTAAATTTATAAAAATAAATGAAAACTAATTAAAATTGACCTTTATAAAAGGTAAAAAAAGTTTTGTCAGTTTGAGCATTAGGAATTATATACATATTCTATAGTATCTTTGACAAAAATAGTACAATAAAAAAAAATCCAGTGCTAAGCTTGAATATGCTTAAATAATTGTTGCAAACAATATATTGAAATACAATAATATTATCTGTTAACTGAAACGATCATTTGATCATATTTAAGCTTGGCACTGGATATCAATATACATGGGTTTGTCAACGAACATGCACAAACTGTCGGACTTGAGCAACTATTTCTGTTTTGACGATAAAGTTTCCAACTCACACTTTACCGTTTGCTTGATTTTCAATGTTTACCTCTATATTTTGAATATCATATGACTTTATAGGACAACATCTACATGCTTTTCTTTATTTTATTAAAATCCTTTTAGTTTTTGCTGAGTTATAGATAACTTGACAGTTAGTTTAGGCTTTTTCACTATTACGCCCATGAATAAGACGACGTTTTAAATCTTTAATTTGTCAAAATTTTTTACGTTTACCTTAAATTTTTTAACAGTAATCAAAAGACGGATATTTTAACATTAACCTTCCAAAATTTGAATGGAATTTGCTTACTTTTGACTTTCACATGGAGCAGGAAGGACCTTCTTTAAAAAATGATACCTGTAAGGTTTTTTTTTTAAATAAACAACATGTCAAATTTTTTTCATTGAAAACCACAATCTCATTTGATTATAGCGGGATTTTTTGAACACTTCTGTAAAGTCTAGTATTAAATAAATCTTTACCAGATGAGTATTGTAGAAAAAACGGCTTATAACAATTTTAAATAAAGTTTTAACCAAAAAACTCTTGATATTAATTAACAATCATATAAAAAAAAAAAATTAGGAAGTTGACAAGTGTAGCAAAAAATAGGAAAGAACTTTATAGTATTTAATTAATAGTATTCTAAATATAAAAAAAAAAGAACAATTTAGTTTTTTTATCTGTATTGTTTTATTTTAATACCAAAATGCGAGAACTTACTCTAAATTGTTTTATTGTAATACTTCAATACTGGAAATAATTTACAAAAGAATATCGCTACGAAGAATAAAATAAAATTAATAGAGTAATATTTTATACTTAGTTTCTGTTAATGTATTTACAAAATTTACTAATAACACCTTTTTTTCAGATACTTTTTGGAAGATTGTTTCTTATTTTGTCAAAAACTTATAAACTATCAGCGCTATAAGAAAAGCTTTCTTACATATTTCGCTATTTTTGCGATGAAGCTGCCTGTAATAAGTATTTATTAAAAATATTCGAACAGAATACACCCAATAATTTTTACTTTATTCTAAAAATAATAAAGAAGCTACTTTTTAATCAATTCGCTCACAAAATAGCTGCTGAAATTTTTCGACTTTGATCAAAATTAATTTTCCTTAATCTATTTTTATAGATTTATGTATTTTTTCTTGTATAATTATAAAAAATAAATATATAAAGTTAAATATCTAAACGATTAAAGTTATAAAATAATTCTTGAAGCAAATGAGTTAGAAGACAACCATATTGATAATTTTTTACAATTAGTTAATAAAAAAATTTTATCGTTCAAACCTATTCTAACGTGGGAAATTCAAATAGGAGAACACTCCGAAATTCCGGTGACGAATAAACACATTCAAATAATATACACCCCACCTCCACCCAAGGCCGAATCGGTCACTGCATATCCAGTTATTACGATAAAAGTGCGATTTATCTATACGACTCCTTAAATAAAAAACAGCTAACTAATTATCAACACTACATTTTACACAATCGGCATCCTTATATGTTTACAAAAAACCGAAAAGTTAATTTTCCTGATGTTTAAATGCAAAATAATGGAGTTGATTGTGCTGTTTTTTTCCATCGGATTGGCAATCTGCTATTTATATGGTCTGAAACCAGATAAAATAATTTTTAATATTGATATGATGCGCTCACACATTGTTAAAATATTCAAAACAAAAGTTATATAAACTATTTCATGTGCTTTTAAATCTATATCTCCAACTATTCTTAATCGATATCAATATGATAAAAATATTATGATAAATAGATTTTGTCTGAAAGATACTCATATTGATTATTAGAATCAACTAATGATTGCATCTTCTTTGTACAAGCCAATATCTTCTCTTTATTTGCAGAGAACAGTACGAAATTTAGAAATTACCACAAACAAAAAATAAATTCAAATTTTATATTGTTAGCCATCAGTAGGCCAAACAATCGGTCACTGGATATGTAGTTCTGATGATAAAAAATCGATCTTCATTTATGATTTAGTAAATAATAAATAACTTCATCAAGATTGCGGTAAAGTTTTACAAAGATTACATCCTTGTTTTTTTAATGAAAAAAGAAGTATCTGCTTTCCAACAGTACAAAATCAAACAAATGCTAAAGATTCTGGTTTATTTGCTAGAGCTTTTACTACGGCTCTAGTGTTTGGAAAAAATCCTACAGAATTACGTTTTAACTAATGCAACCACATTTATTAAACGTTCGAAAATTATAAATTCCGAGACTTTCCAATGTTAACTACTCAAAGAATGAGCAATTCCCATGTTAAACGTTCAATGCAAGATGAATCTTTAAATACAAATATTACGAAACATATGACTTCTAACATAAATAAGAAACTAAATACTATACCATCGAACACTAATAATAATATTATTATCAGTCATATAAATGATAACTCCCTCAAATCAAAACAAATTTTGACACAATTTGATCAAACTAAAAATATGAATGAAAACGAAAATTATATAATTAAAAACTTTGAAGTTACACAAATATTTAAAAATGATAACAATTTATTCCGTGCGATGAGTTGTGCTATTTATAGATCAAAAACACACAATAAACTTATAAATTTGCACATATTTGAATATGCGAAAAAAAATTGGAAAATAAAAAAGAGACAATACCAAAAACACTTATATGTACTGATAAAAATAGAATTATAAATATTATGTCTTCACCCAATTACATAAGCACTAATCAAGAAACTATAAATACAACACTTATTTATTTTTTAACTTTTTTTCAAGACCTCTGATTGTGTTGATACGAAATAATAATAAATATTGTAAAGTATCTTTAAAATGTAATCTACCATCCAAAGTCATACCAATTTACTTTTTACTGGCTAAAAGTTGTAATGGAAATGAATATTACGATTGATTATTCAAAATTATTAAAATGCAATCTTAACCGATTAATGCAAATAATATTTTATAATTACTGACAAATAACACTCAAAATTGTAACATAAAATTCAATAAATCAAACATTAATTCCAACACTTCTGAAACAAATAATAAGTTACATATTAGTGCCTCAACAAATGAAAGTATATCTAATGTACTCACTAAAAAACTCACTAAAGTTTAATCCTCAAACATTGAATAACAAAATATTTTCTATAAATAAAATAAAGAAGATCACCTAGTTAAAAGAAAAAATTATGTTATTCTATAAAAAAGCGAATTTTTTTAACACAAAAAATATTAAATCCATGAGTGAAAATAATTTAATTATTTTAAAACCACAAGAACCTTGTTCCATTAAAAATAATCATAAAACTTTATCAATAAATACATGTTATGAAAAAGAATTAGATGATGCAATAAATAATTTATCTAATTTATCAATAAATTCAAATGAAAATGAAAATTTCGAAATTATTGATCTTGATACTTGTCCAGTAGCTAATTCACAGAATGAGGACATTCAAAACTCTAATAAAAAATTAGAAAAAACCGATATTGCTTACAAACCTATCAAACGTATGTCTATATACAAATATTTTTTTTATTTTAAAAAAAGAAAAAATAAGAATTAATTGTTAAAAAGAGTTAATGCAAAAAATTTAAAAAAAATTTTCTTATTCACATAATAATTCATCGATTTTAAGATTGTGATATGAATTATACTACTAATATGCATAAGCAACATATAATTCATAAAAAAAATTCACATGCTGTTCATGCAAAAAATCACAAAATTAATGAGTGTAAAACAATGGAATATTTACATAAAAATAATTATAATATTAAAAGTATCACCTCATTAATAAAACTAATGAAATGATTACATAATAATGGTAATGACGAAAATTGTAATAATGATTCTTATAACTTACTAAATTGACCGCGACTTCAAAATAAAATAATCAATTTTTGGAAGTAATCAAAGAACATCAACATAGACTTGTTCCTGTTGTGGAGGTTTGTGGTTTAAAAAATCTGTAACTTGTTGCACCGAAAATTCTATTAAGAAACATAAGAATCTTTTAAAATACTGGGAAGAAATATGTGAAATTAAATATGCCGAAGGTAAAATTGTTTTGTGCTGCACTTGCAGAACAAAAATTTTTAATAGTCGTATTTCACAATTAGCATTAATGAATGGATTACGATTTTTCGATATTCCACTACAATTGAAAAACTTAACTGTTTGAGGAGAAAGAATGATATCACCCTGATTACCATTTATGCAAATACGTCATTTATGTCTTGATAAGCAATTTGGTCTTTGTGGTAATTGTGTCAATGTACCATTAATCGTTAACATTAATGTTACTATTCTTCCTCGAACTGAAGATAACCTTCAAACTCTTCAAATAAAATTATTGCGCCGAATAAATGATAAAAATCCTTATGCATTTGAAACATATACGATTAAAAGCATTGTACGATGCTATTAATTGCTTAATAAATCAGCCATTATATAAATTACATGATATAATTATTTTAAATGATTGGATTAAGTCTAATTATTTAAATAAAAATCACTTACAAAATGAGAATAAAATTATTGAAGAAACAAATAGACATTTTTATGACGATCAATTGCATAAACCCCACGATAGTTTAATAGTTATTGATCTAAAACATTTTTTGTCAAATTTATGCATTTTAAATGAAAAAGTAAATCATAATAAATTAAATAAAAACATCTCGAATGAACTAAATGATAAAAAAAAATAGATATTAGCGATAAGTGGACTGAGTTATTAAATTCCGATGATGATCCAAACAATCCCGTTAACCAAGAAACTGTATTATTAGACGATTTTGTAGCAATACAATTTGTTCCTTGAGAAAACAAAAAACCAATATCATTATTAATGGACAATGACTTGGATGAACTTGCATTTCCTACAATTGACTGTAGATACCGCCGTAAATTAAGACGCCCAGTCAGTTCAATACAGGGCGCAAAATCGAAAGCACTAATGTTTGATAGACATTGTGCTTTAAATATTCCGAAACTTATGTTGAGTTACTGCCGCAATCGTTTGCAAAAACTAGTTTCTTATGTACAAATAAGTTTAAGGAAGAGACGCAAATCTTATAAAAATGTATACGTGGCAGATGTGTTAAATGATGATGTCTTGAATAAATTAATTCAGCAAAATGATGGTTTTTGAATTTTACAAGTTGATCGTTCTAGCCCATGCTTTTTGTGAAAAGAAAAAAAAAATTTCGGCATGATGCGTCAACTAAGATTGCCACACATATTTTTAACTATTTCAGCAGCTGAAATGAAATGGCCAGAATTAATTAAAATGTTGAAAAAAATCATTGATAATATGGATTTAAGTGAAGAAGAATGTGAAAAGTTAGCTTGGCAAGAAAAAGTAAGACGTATACGAAACGATCCATTTACGTGTGCTAAATATTACAAATATCATATTGAAGAATTTATCAAACTATTGAATTATAAAAATGGAATTTAAAAAAAATATGATATGATGGATTATTACTATAAAGCCGAATTTTAACTTAGAGGAAGTCCACATATTCACAGCATATTATGGTAAGATGGTGCTCCTCGCTTTGATCCCAATAATTTAAGATATATTAAAGAATGCGAAACATTTATTATTGAATTGTTAACCTGTTACAATGATCCAGAGTTATTATATTTAGTAAGTTATCAGATACATAAGCATACAGATACATGTAAAAAAACTTACGCTGGTACAGAGAATTATTATTGTAGATGTGGACTTCCTCAATTACTAATGAGAGAAACTGAATCACTTTTACCCAAAGATAATAACTATTAAATGATATCAAAAAATAATTTTTAAAAACAAATGGTTTTACATTAAAAATACATTAAATTCTTTTTTATCCAAGAACAAAAAAAATTTCAACAATTTAAAATCTATAGACGATTTTTTAGAACATTCAATATAAATGAAAAAGAATACATTGAAACAATTGAATATAATACAGAAAGACCAAATATATTTTTGAAAAGAAATATGAATGAAGTAAAAATTAATGCCTATACTAAATTAATTTTAAGTTCAATGGAATGTACTATTGATATACAATTTATATTGGATCTGTACGCCTGTATTTCATATGTTATAAATTATGTTGGAAAAAGTTATTGTGGTTTATAAAAAATTCTACGAGATACTGCTGACGAAGTTAAAAAAGGTAATCAATCGTTACAGCAACAATTACGTACAATACTTAATCATTTTATTAATAAAAGAGAAATTTCTAGCCAAAAAATTTTACATCGCATTTCCTCAAGAATTTGTACATATATTAATACATCGCCTTTACAAGAAAGATGTTAAGCGACCTGATAAATTGGAAAAATGGTGTCTAGCTGACTTTTTTGCTACATGTAGTTACACTTAAAGTAATAGAAAACAGAATGTTCAAAAAATTGACGAAATTGATGATGACAACATTGATGAAGACAATAATTTAGTTAACAAAAATATGAAATCTCTGAAAATGTAAAATAATGACGGTTTTATTTCTATAAGAAATAATTGTAAAATTATAAGACATCGAAACCATAATATAAGGCAAGATGGACATAATTTTTATAGAGAACTGTTATTTTCTAACTGGAGAAATGAAAATGATATGATTAACGATATTACATCAATATTACATAATTTATATTCAATTAACATTGATATGATAAAAAAAATCGAAAACAGTACATCTATCCTAATGCTATAGAAAATGAACTAAATCTAGCATTACAAGATGTACCAAACGACTTAGACGATAATGTAATAAATAATGAAATAAAGAGACCAAAAAATCGTCTAAATGGTTTTAATATATATATAAAATAAATGAAACAAGCGCTGATGTTGCTCTCGATACACCAAACAATTTCTTACAATGTGATAATCATAATATTGAGAATACTTATTTGCCTCATCAACTGTCAAATGACGATTATTACTTATCAGTAAGACAGCTTAATAATAAACAGTATAGATTTCATCATAATTTTACACATAATTTAAGAAATAATACTAAGGAAAAATATTATCATTATATAAATGGAGTAGCTGGAGTCGGTAAAAGCAAATTAATTAATGCTATGACTCAGCCAGTTATAAAACACTACAATCGTATACCTGGTAGTGATCCTAATAATAATTATGTACTCTTATGTTCATGTACTGGAAAAGCAGCTTATAATATTAATGGAATTACACTTCATTCAGAATTTAATCAACCAGTAAAAAACGATGTATTGGTTCCACATTGACCAGATATTTTAAATGAATTAACTTCAAAGTTATACTTTTTAAAATTTTAAATAATAGACGAAATTTCTATGGTTGTAAGAAGAACCTTTGATCAAATTAACAAACGTTTACAACAAATATTTCATACAGATGAAATGTTTGGAGGAGTGTCATTGCTTTTATTTGGCGATATTAATCAATTACAACCAGTAATGGATGAATGGATATTTGATATGGATAAACGTGACCCATTAGCTGTTTTAAGTGACCCATATTTATGGAATTTATTTTCTATCTTTGAGCTAGATGAAGTTATGAGACAAAAAGATGAATACATTTTTGCTTCAGCATTAAATCAACTAGCCAAAGGCATGCTTCACAACGGAATAAATGTTTTATCTAAATCCAGAGAAGTTCAAAATAAAATAAAAATAAAAATTTATCTACCAATAGAAAGTATACACCTATTTTACAAAAATGCAAATAAAGACGCATACAAAGAATTATTCTCAAATAACTTAAATACTGAAGTATATACTGTAAGAGCAATCGATGATTACATTTGTGCTCCTATAAAAATAAAATAAAAATTATCAGATAACATAAGAAAGTTATCTGCTCAAAAAACGCAAGGGTTACTTTCTGAAATGAAAGCAAAAATAAATGCCAGATATATGATAACTATCAATATTAATGTTATGAATGGAATCACAAACGGAGCTTGTGGTCGCCTTGGACATTTTACGTGGGGATTAAATGATAAAGGTGAAAAAGTAATTTAAAGAGTATATTTTGAGTTTGAAGATAAAAATATTGGTCGGATAGCAAAAAATCAATTGAAAAATTATATGATACGTAACAACAAAAATTTAAATTATACACCTATAGATTATGCGATAAAAGTAATAGCAATGCGTCAAAACAGTATTTATAAGATTTTAAGAAAACAAATACCAATTACTCCAGCTAAAGAAATAACAATTCATGAATCGCAACGTAGCACATTTGAAAATGTAGTCGTTCACACTGGACATCAACGAACGAATGCTAGACTATTTTATGTTGCTTGCAGTAGAGCTGTAAGCTTAAGTGGATTATTTATTGAAGGACAATATATTCCTTCATCTTTCAATCCGACGGATGTGGCCAGATCTGCGATAGAAAGATTTAAAAGCAAAAAGACTTTACGTTTTAATCACAAATTTTCTCAAGATTATAGGGTATCTGATAAACTAAATATAATATTTTTAAATATTAGATCTTTAAATAAACATTTAATTGATATATATGAAGACAGAGCTTTTATGGATGCAGATATATTGATCTTCGTAGAAATGTGTACTTCGAACAATTATTTTTTTATTTTGGATAAGTTTCATGTTTTTTTAAGATTAGATTCAATCAATGTTCGAAAACCATCTGGTTATGAAATATTTATTAGGCAAAATTGTTTAGAAAATAATAAAGTACAAAAATTTTGTGAACAATGTAAGTACCATTTTCCATCATAAAATAAAAAATAAATCAAGTCCATGAAACTTTACAAAATTAAAGAATTACATTTTCTAAAATTAATATTATTGGTGACATTGCCAATGATTTAAAAAATAGCAATGATCCCATTGTAAAGCAGTTAATAAAATTTATGACTGAATCAAAATTAACACATGCAACACCTAACAATCATTCTTCTACAATATATGATTTACAAATTGATTTGTGTTTTTCTTCATGCAATGAAATAAGAGCTTCTTATAATGAATCGATTTACAGTGACCACAAAGCTAAATGGTTTAATTGTTAATTAATTTTACCGAAAAGATTATTAAAAAATTTACTTAAAAAAAAATCAATAAAAATCAGCAACTAAAAAAAAAATGAAACAAAATCACATGATTCTCTAACGGAAATAAAAATTTTAATGAATCATTTATAAAATTTCAGATATAAAAGATCAGATATACAATTTCATAAAATAAGTCTGCTGTTTTAATATTACTTACTTTTATTTATGTTGATCTAACTCTTTATTCTGATATGAAATATCGTTATCTATGTACATCAAATTTAAAAAGCATGTATTTACCTTAATTTCTAATAATAACCCCAAAATAATTCAACTTCTTTTCGATTCTAACTCCACCAAGATATTACTTTAAGTACCTAGGCGTTATGCTCGGTAACTAGCAAATTTTCATCCAAACAAAATACTGAATATTCTCAATAAAATATTAAAAACGATTAAACGCTTCCTGTCGCTTTGTAATTAAAACTTTAAACTTTATAAGCACAAATTATAAATGCAAACTGCAAAACATACTCAGAAGCCTTAAATATTTTAACTGTGTTTTCAAAATCAAAAAAGGATTAAAAAATTTTAAGTATTGATACAATAATACTTTAATACAACTAATGCTATAGTTCATCTAAATTTCCTTTATTGACCCGTAATTATCACTTTGTATTTTATAAGAATTTTAAATTACTAATCGTGATTACTTTTCAGCTGTGGAATTTTCTTTAGATTTTTCTCTAAAATACGGTATTCCTATCCTGGCACGTAATACAATCCATCCACATTATGCAATGACGTTTTTTCCTAATGATGCGCTCCAACTCCTATCCATATATACTTCCCTAGGTGAGGTTACTTGTATCTTCTTCATTCTTGGATTTACGAGGGATAAGGAGATACAAGTTTTCGGCATAAGCCAGGTAGAGCCTGACTTGGGCTGGCAGGGAGGGTTTCCACCCACTCCGTCGATTGACACACTAGCAGGGGGGCGTGGAAGCTGCAGTGTGTTTGCCATTAGCTGCAACAGGAACGAGCACTGTGACTCCTGTTCGATCAGTGTGCTAAGACAATGTCCCCGGCCGTCAGCTATCACTACAGTCACCCATGCTGTTGGCAGTAATATTGGCGCAAAAGATGTTGTTTCACTTACCAAGACGTTAAGGGGCTCGTCAGATTAAATCGGTGCAGAAGCGTTCGCTGAGACTACAGCTGCACGGGTGTTTGTCGAGACGTCAACGTGGATGGAAGTATGATGCTGAGCCTCATAAACGAAATAAGACTTCCCAGAGTGACAGCTGGAAGCAGCGTGTAAGACCCAGAAGGTTTTGCACAATTGCTTCTCGACGACAAAATGTCTCCGTTGCGCTGGAGCTTTATAGGCGTCGCACGTCCAAAGCTGATAATGCAAGGAGCAGACGGGACATGCCAGCACCTTAGATCCCCACAATGCTTGGTGCGCGTGCATGCCCGTCAAGCGCTGCCACTTCCCATCGCTCGAGGCTACGCTTGACAGCGTCAGGATGCGTCCCTCGAGAAATTCAGTCAGCTGACTGAATGCAGCTGGCTCTTTTGAAATTCCGAGCGATTTTTCCCAATCGCGACGAGTCGTGGCATCCAGTCTACTGGCAATAATAAAGACAAGGATCTCATTAGAGATAGAAGGCCGTTTTTAATTTTTTAGGCCCTCGATGAAGTTCTTGACCGTTAAAAACACTCGACAAACCTCTACCGCACTTTCACCACTGTCACTCTTCATCGAAAAAAGCTGTTTAAGAGCGCGTCAACTTGGACGCTTGGCACCTCATAAGCGTCCTTTAGCTCGTCCCAAGTTCTTTGAAAATTGTCGCCCTCAAGAGTAATGTTTCGGACAAGCTCGTTTGCGTCTCCAACAAGACTCGTTTTTAAATGAAACAGTTTTTCAACATTGTTTAGCGACGAGCTTGAGATAACATCGGAATCAAACAAATCACGGAACTCTGGCTAAAGCTTGTAGTCACCCGCGAAGGTCGGCAACTTGATCTCGGGCAGCTTACGTGATGATGATGATGTAATTGCTGGAGGAGCTTGAGACGATGATGTGGAAGTCGGAAGAGTCGGCGCAGGTTACTTCTCGAGAAGCGACAACATAATGGCATGAACGGTCAGGTAAGACTCCTCGGTCTTAGCGAATACATCGTCGGTGATAAGAGTCTTCTCGATTAAATCGTCTTCTAGGCGGGGAAGAGCAAGATGGTTGACCTTGAAGTCATTCCGGTTAATTTGTAGGTTGTTCATGCAAACAGTGATAACAGCATTTAAAAGGTTTGCTGTGCCAAGCTTTTGCAAATTTTCGTAAGCATTTGTGATTGCTCTCTGCAGATCTCCTTGCCGTGCTTTTGAGCGTTTCAGCTGTAGTTGCCATGCTGCCCGCCGTGCAAAAACATAACACAAAAGTCAATGTCTACACAGTTCACGGCACAAGCACTAGTGCACACACGATAGTCACTGCACTGCACTTAGTGTTTAGTTGTCGAAAAATTAATGTCACTCACGTAATCCCGAACCACGCTCTGCTACCAAAAAATTTCTGGTCAAGCCGAGCACTTGTCGAACACGGGGATCATTATTTATTTTATTCAGAAACTTACGGAGAAAAAGACTTAGTTAAAAAAATAACTTGTGGTTTTAGCGGTTTAGAATTTAGTAGCGTCTAATTTGAGTATAGCGTATGAGTTTATAACAGCGGTTGCTCGAGCAAATAGGTGTTTACTTGTAGCAGGTTGAGACTAATCTGATTCATACTTTATAGCGTAGATAATATTCGAATATGTACAAACCTATACACTAAAGAATTTCTATACTTATACAGTATATACATACATTTGATTTACATCAAAAAGTTACAATATATTAGTAGATATAAGACAATTGAAAGTTGAACTGATGCTTTGAAATCAAAGTAAAGGTGTTATTAAAGCAAATATACTATTGTAAAAGTTAGAAGCCGTTTAAAATATAAAATTCGAGCTGAAATATAAATGCAGCAATCGTTACAAATTTCACAAATTGTAGCTATGAAATTAAATGTTAAATGCTAATCTAAAATGTAATTGAAAATTAAATCTAAAAGTTGACGTTTGACGTGAACACTGTGTCATAAATACTAAAAACGAATTCCGCTTAAACTGATACAAATAGCATGTGCAATAGTATCCAATACAAAATCATTTCAACAGAGTTTAACATCAATCACCTTCGTACATATAAGCATTGAAAAATATGAAAAGTATTTTTAAAATGACATCTTCCTAGACTTCCATACTCGTTTTTTTATTTTCCCTGCAACATGCCTCATTGTTATCTCCTAACACATTTTTATAGTGATTCTCTTATGCCACTTAATTTATTCGGATTAATTTTTTTTCAGTCCTAATTTCCAATCACATTTAAAAACTCGTTTAAATTTTTGCATTCTGACACTTGACTTAGTGTTTGATCAAATTTTTAATTTATTGATCTTTGATAATTTCTTTAACCTTTTTTTTTCAGTCTTGAATTCAGCTTTTGTGTTACCTTTCTTTTATTTTTTGACTAGTCTTTTAGTTTACCTGTAATCTTTTTTATTTTCTCAATTATTTTGAAATCTTTTTCATCGATTATTCAACATTTTTTCCCTTTTGATTCTATCGTTTTCAGTTCCTTTGATACCTGTGTAATTACATTAATTAACTAGTATTATTTTTCTGTGACATTTATCCGACCCTAGTTAATTGTTTGATTTAAATAGTTCACATATATCTATTCCAACAAAAAAAAAGCTGAGCACACAAATAACTTTGTACACACAATTGAATTGGTATTAAAATGATAAAATATTTTATGATCATATTACGGAGCATTAACAATCATAAACAAATATAACTATTCATCATTTGTATTCGTCAAGTCCATCCATTTGTCTTCTGAGCAGTGTGGAAAAATCGATTGAAAATAAGATAATATGCATGGTATTTTGAAATGTTTTAATATGTTTTTTTAAGTTAATGTATTATAAGTAAAATATTATGTAATATATTATAAGTAAAATAAATTGATGTAATCGAAAGTATAATATGCGAGTTTATTAAACACAAATATCGGTGAAAGCATATGTGTATTAGATGCGTACGTATGATCTTATCATAAAAAACGTTTATTAACTTAGAAATAAGATTATTATAGTTTTTTACAATAATTGTATAAACGCAATATATACAGATTTTAAGGAAGTCAGTAGGGGGGGAGAGGGCAGTGTGGGTCCAACGAATATGTGTGAGCTGACAGGATGGATGTGGGGGGTGGGCAGGAAGGTTTCGTAAAAAATATTTAAAGTACGAATAACAGAGAAAACAATAAAATTTTTTCTTTTTTTTGAGGGTGGGGGAGTTATGTTAAATGCTTAACACAAATAACTGTGTAATATAGGTAGATATATATATATATATATCTTACTATCCTCAGCCCCCCTCGCCCCCCTTAAATTACGGGCCTATCGTGTTAATTTTTACGTGTTTTTGACGATCGTCAATTGTTACCTGGCCTCCCCCGCCCCCCTCACCCCCCCCCCCCCTCAGGGACTTAGAATTTTTCAGGTTTTCATAGATCCCCCGAAGATGGCCGAAGTCACCCGAAAGACACTATCTCGCCGAACTCTGCC
>JAPYYV010002563.1:0-20407 GCA_030522625.1 Copidosoma aretas
GGGCGTGGCGGGGGGCGGGGGGGGGGGGGGGGGGGGGGGGGGGCTACAGTTAAAATAAAGGAGGCTGTTGGGAGTACAGCAGGAGGGCCAAACAATATTATTTAACAGAAAAAACAATATCTTTTTACCTAATAATGTGGGGGGTCAGTGGGGGGGCTGTGGAGGGACCGCGAAAGGCGGCAAACTAAAAAAGGGTGGGAGTGGTTGGTCGGACTGACTATAGAAAATCATTAAAAATCAGCATTTTTTTACCTTATTTTCACGTTTCTTTTGATCATGTAAAGAAACGTGTGGGGGGCAGGCGTGGGGTGCTTTACTTACAACCCATATGAATTTACTACGTAATATAGGAACATATATATACTAGTGGGGCTCCGCTTTTCTGTGCATTTCTCGCGCCAACCCTTATATTTCAATATTTTTAATTTTATGTCTAAATAATAGAAACAAGAATTGATTTTTATACACGTATGAGAAATTCCAACGAATTTTTTTTACTTTTTGATTTCCGGTTGTAATATAAAAAAAATCTTATGCACTCTTTTTATTTCGAATTATTATTCTTATTTCTAGGCTCTGCTAATATTAGGTAATAATCCGCGTCACCCATATTTAAAGACACCTTTTTTTTATTAGTAACTTATTATTAACAATAATATAAAAACTTCACTTATTTATCATTTAATAATTATTACCGTATTCTTTAGATTATTTAAAGCATTAAATGTTATCAAACACTTTGCCGTAAGATGCTTTAATTTTACGTAACAAATTACAGAACTTATTGAAAATCACTAATTAAATTCCACACAACTTGTAATAGTGTGATTTCCCAATTATTTGTGGACTGTAACTTTGAAATAAACGCAGAAAACAAAAAAAAATGTATGCTTTGAATGATTTGATTCAAGCTTTGATTTAAGCCTAATGTATGCTTTCTATCATGTTACCCTTCGAAGCTTTGGCCATTTTAATTATTGCTGAAAATGATAAGATCTGTAAACTTTTTAGGGATTTCGATGGTCACATAATTTTTGTTTAACATAATTTCTCGATAAAAACCTTTAACATTATTTTTCTAAGAGTGCCAGGAGTTGTTTAAGCCAAAAAAAAGTTACGATTCATGTAAATTAGGATTGTGCCTCTCGAATTGAACAATTTTCAGTATTTTGTCACATGCTATCTTACGATTTAAAAAGTAATGTATATATACAAATTGTTGGGTGGCACGCTCACAAATAAATAAATATATTTTTTCTAAACTCTTAATAAACATTTATTTTTATGGAAAATTAAAAGAATTTGATACTTTTTTTTATACCGAAAATATTTTTAACAAGTAAATTCTTACAAAAATCGGTAAAACTTTGAAATTTGGTTATAACTTTTTCTGGGTAGCAGGCACGCTTACAGGTGTAAAATTTTCTAAATATAATATCTAAAATAACATATCCGTGTCATTTTCACAAAATTCTAGAGATAGCTTTTTTTTATTAAAGCAGAAATAAATAGAACAGTGCCTAGTAAAACTTGAAAAGTCACTGTATCGGTACACTTTCGCGCCTAATACTAATAAGCCTTAAATAAATTTTGCTTAAAAATTGTGTTGAATATTTGTATCGTAATACTTTCAATTTTTATATTTATGAAAGTTCATTTTGTTCATGAATATTATATAAATTAATTGGTAACGCTTATTTTCAATGTTCGGTGGTATTACTTATATGCGTATATACAGATATAACCAAAGCGATCCCATAAAAATGTGCTTCAAATTGGAACAAATCTAGTCAATACGTGAAATAAGTTCACTGATTTATGAGATAATTGCTACTTTTTTGACATGGATAATGATTCTATTTGGTATTTATGGTTAATATTGATATATGTGCAATAATAATTTTTACAGAAACAGTTATGAGCCTTTTTTAGGATATAATCGAAAATTTTAGAATCAATTATAAATATAAGATCATTATAAGATATCATTGTGAAATTCTTACTTAATATTTATGTTTCTAATGTTTTTTTAAAGTTTTTTTCAATTTCTAATTCTGATTTTTGTATACTTCTACATTTTCTCTTCTTGTTTCATAACTATTAAAAATGCATATCGTCGCCTGGCACGAAGACTTGTATAGCTCACGGCGCGGGCGTTGGACGAAGACCCGTATTGTTCGCGATGCTTGGACGAAGATTTGTAGAGTTCGCTAAGCTTGGATGAAGATCCGTATAGTTCGCTGAGCTTGGACGAAGCCCCGTACAGTTCGCTGAGCTTGGACGAAGACCCGTACAGTTTGCTGAGCTTGGACGAAGCCCCGTACTGTTCGCCGAGCTTGGACGAAGCCCCGTACAGTCAGAACGAAGATTCGTACAGCTCACGCACAGTACGCCGGACTCGGGTACAAATTAATAACGGTAGTAAATAGATATATAAATTAAATGAGACACGTGGTGAATCACTAACATTTATTAATCTTAAACTTAGAAAAGTCAATACAAAAAATGGTAATTTAGAAGTAATAACAGAAAAAAACTGGTAAATCTTAGCACTGGAAATATCACATGTTCTAAAATAAAATTATATTTTATTTTCTCAATTTGCAACTTTAATCTACTATAATGCTTATAATCTACTAAAATGCCTAATAATACTTGCTTATCTGTACAACACTTACGATTTCATTAAAAAAATAAATACTTATGCATTAACAATTCATAAAATTTAACAAGAGAACTCTTTTTTCGAATTATATATGTATAGAACTATTTTACATCTGATCTTTGATAGAAATCCTTTTTTTTAATAAAGAAATATTTGTTAATACTTTTAAAATTTCTTGTCTTAATTTTTTTGTTTACTAAGACAAATGAGACACTATAAATAGGAATTAATATTGTCCCGAGACAAGTACAAAACAAATCTCGTCTCGCACCGTCACTGCCCCTTTGTATTTAAAAGATGTAATAAATGTAAGTTAAATGTAATAGTACAAAAGTAAAAATTCTTCAATTCCCCTCGCCGTATTAATATAACTAAGTCATGTGCCAATTAGTACGCATGCTGATGGCCAGACGACTAGTTTAAAAGTTCGAATAATGGCGAAATTGTGTGCCGCTTAGTGCAAATACTGACGGCCTTACTATTATCTGAACACGCTTTAGCTATACGACTTTGAGTCGCAGTGTTATTAAGCAAAAGATCAGGCCTGAATATTAGTTAGCATTTAATTACGTTTTACAAAAAATAATTTATTCGTCTATAAGTATCATGAACTGTACAGAGCTTCGACCAAGCTCAGCGAACTGTACGGGGCTTCGCCCAAGCTCAGGGAACTGTACGAGGCTTCGTCCAAGCTCAGCGAACTATACGGATCTTCGTCCAAGCTTAGTGAACTGTACGGAGCTTTGTCCAAGCTCAGCGAACAGTACAGGTCTTCGTCCAAGCATCGCGAACAGTACAGGTCTTCTTTCGAAGGCTCGAACTGTACGGTACTTCGTCCAAGCCTGAACTGTACGAGTCTTCGTGCTTGGCGACGATATCACCTAAAATCAATACTCATTTTATTTTTAATAGAATATAATACGTAATTGATTGAACATTTTTGAACAGATAAGAATTTCTTTTTTTATTGACAAATTAATATAATTTGTAACGCATAACATATCATTGAACTTTAGATCTTCATTTTGTAGTGCTTTATTTACCTACATAAATAAATTATACATTCACATAAATCATCTCTCTTCTGGATATTTTTCCATTATCTTTTAATCCTATATTTCTGACTAATATTATTATTATTATTTAGATTGCTGTTTTTCTCCTCGTTATATATCAATATGTGCTTTATAATTTTTTTTCTTTCTTTGCAGAGACTATAGTCCATCACTTAAAAATTTTTAAACTTACTTATATGTTTTTCTTTTAGCTTTTTTTTTGTTCTCTTTTTTATCCTTTTTTTTTTATATTTGAGGGATGATAGAGTTGTCAATTACCATATAGTTTTTCTGTATTTCCTGATTGACAAAAGTCTTTTTTTTTCCTTTATAAAATTATCTTTGATTTTCTGAAGTTTATTTTACTCGGTTGCTCTTTTTATAAGCCCTTTTGCTTTCACATCGTCTACTGTTTAATATACTATTTCTTTTTTGCCTATTTTTTATGATTTATTGATTTAGTCTCCGGTAATTCTTCTATCAAGCATATATAAGGTCTCTTCTTGTTGTCCGTTTTAATTATTCGCAAAAAGCTAATTTCTTTCTTTTTTCTTATGTTTTGTTCTAGGCTAACTCTACCTGCCTCTATTTCTCATATATATCCTGATGTTTTCGCATTCAATCTTAACATGTTATTTGTAAATCTGAATCTAATTTTCTCCTTTGTCTTTCCTTTTCCATTTCCAAATCCATGCCTACCCTCCCCGCCTTAAATCTTCACATATATCCTTGTGCCACTGCATTTAAACCCAATATCATATTTTGAATCTACCTTCTATTTTTTCTACATATTTTTATTATTTTCCATACGCAAGTCTTCGCTGCGTGTGTGCAATTTTCAATCCATAAAAAATAATCTTTTATTCAAACATTCTACTTTATCTCTTTTGCTTAAGCCTGAAACTGCTTTGACTGTCCTTTGCTCCCTTCCTATCGTTTTTTCTCCGTGCCACGAAATTTTGTTGTGAACCCACTTCTCGGTCCACTTTTTAAATTTTAAACTTCCGATGCATCCAATTCAAATTCAAACAGATCTGTTTTAATCCCTTCTTCATTCCTAAAAATTGATATTTTCTTTTTTTTCGTTTACTCTTAGTATATTTTCTTCACTTTATTTATCTACGTCTTTAATCATGTTTTCTGTCTTTAGTATGCTGGGCGCCTTAAACAACGTCATTAGATAATTTAAGACAGTAAATTTTAAGTTTGCCTACTGTTACAACTTCTATATTATTTTGCATCCACTTATTTTCTAATTTTTACATACATTAACTTTAAAGTACCAGGTTTTATTGGCTTTCTTGCCTTTTCTCTTTCATAGTTTTAAATGAATTTGTTAGCCCCTGGCCATAATTAACTGTTTTTTTGTATATTTTTTGGTTATTTCCAACATTTTTGACATTTTTATACTCATTTTTCATAAATTTTTTTCTTGACCCGAAATATTTCTCTATTAATGTTATCCAATTCTGTTGCAATGTCTACAAACACAGCATATAATTTATTGACGACTTTTTTTAGTTTACTTTTAATAAAAATTATTTAGTACGAAAGAATGGTACCTTGTTCTACCTTTGGTTCTGATGGCAGCCTAACTCTCTTTTATTATTTTTGACTGCTGTACCGATTTTTTGTACTTTTTTGGCGGTTATAATTTCTTCAATCTTGTATACAACATTTAAAAAGCCACTTCTCTATAGTTTTAACGTTCTTCTACTTCTTCCCTGCCTTGTAAATTTGATAGATTCTTGCGGATCGTATGTGTGTTAGTCTATAAACTATTAAGTATGTTTGTCAAATCAATCGTCCAAATCATTTGCAGATTCTTGAAGCAGTTTTCCATAATTCTGTCTTCTACGTTTTTTTTGTTTTTTATTTTTTCCAAGACATTTTTTGATTCGATCATGGATACATTCTTGTAAAAATCCTTCTAGACTGTGCTGTTGATTCCTGTATTTTTTTTTTTTTTCCTATGTGTATTATTGTTGTCTCTTTTAAAGATTTTAAAATTATTCTTTTATGTCTCTTTCCTTATTTTTGTCCCACTTTTTTTCTGTTTAATGTTTTAATAGCTTTTCAAAACTCATTTAAAATTTGCTTTCTTCTACTTTCCGTTTTTTTTCTTAGTCTTGTTTAATTTTTTTATTTATTATTATTCTATTTATCCTTTATCCTCTATCTATCCTATTTATCCTTTCTTCGTTAGTCTTTAATTCTATTTTTACTCTCCCTTATTTTTGTATTATTTGATTTACCCTATGATCCATATTTTCTGCTTAATTTCTGTGTAATCTTTTTTATCAATTTGCAATGATTTACCTTTATTTATCCATCATTTTTGATTACTTTGATACCTGTGTAATAACATTGCGTAACCTGTCCTATTTCTTGTGATATTCATTCCTTATGTATATTTTCCTACCTGCGTGCTCTGCTGGCCAACCTAATAATTTTTAAAATTTAAAAAATGAATCATATTGATAATTATCATATGAATATATCAAGTTTTTTATAAGATTATTAATTTTTTTCTAATTTGTTAAAAAAGCTGGAAAAAGCTTTCTCCTTAAATTTAAATAAAGATGAAAATATACTTCAATATTTTTTACATATAAATATTTTAGTTTTTTTTTTCTTTTTACAATAGTATTGTTAAATTATTTCTTTTTAAAAAACTATTAATTTATAAAATAATTGATCTTTGAAAAAGACTATTGCTTGGGCTTGGACTTCAGACACATACACAGACGGGGTCTTTTGTGATTTCAGATATTACATAATCAAATTCAACTTAGCATATATTACCAAGGGAGTTAATGTAGAACAAATACAGTACCATTTTTTTGAGTGAACTTGCTCGTTTAAAAAAAAAAAATTACTAATTATTTTTAAGTACTTATAGAACAACTATAAAAGCTATAACAAACTTGAATATAATCGGACTTTCTAATAAATTTTATAATATCTATATTGAATCAATATAAGATTATCTATATACTCATATTAGTATAATAATTCCATCAATTAAATGTATTTATGCTTATTACATTTTTGCGTACTATATACACATTTTATATAATTTCCACCATTCTAGTTGAAAAGCTTTTATAATCTCTAGTGATTTTACGATTTCCTTTTTAGCCGAAGCGACTCAGTACTGTTTAGAATATTGGGACTGCGTAAATTCTAGTATTTTGTTAGAAACAAAATTTCCCTACTCGACTTATTGTTAAAATTTGTAATCAAATTTTCAAAAATTTATTACAGACTTAAAATTTATTATTTTAGTAATCTTTTATTTTTATACAGTTATTCTTTTTTTTATTTATTTCTTACTCATAGTAGTTCTAATTTATAAAATAATCTATTATAGATATTAAATGTAATACATGAAACATTTAAAAATTTTTTTTCAATGCATTATTATTAACAGGAAAATTTTCCTTAAATAATCAAAGAATTATTTAAGAAATTTAAATAGCATTTTTATATTAGCTTATGTTAAAAACTAAGTCTTTTAGATTATTTTCATGAATCTTGGTATAGATATTATGAATAAAATGCATCAGAAGCCTTTTTTGCTTTTTCTACTGAAAGTGAATACCATTTTTTACCTATAAATTATAGTAGCATGCTTTTTTTTGAGGAAATATTTTTGAAGCTTATTTTACAACCTTATAGTATACTTTGTCTTACTCTAACATTACGCGTCAATGTTATTCTTTCAGTAAAGATGACTATCTTAAAGAAACCAGATTATTTTGAAACAAATTGTCGATCAATCAGTAATGAGATGTGTAACAGAAATATTTATCAATTTGAACTTGTAATTCTATATGTTTTTCCACATGGAATTACATATGGCAGTACCAATCTGAAACCCATAATGTATTGCCATACATAATACCATACGTAATGCTATATGGTTTTACATGCAAAATTGCATACAGAATGACGTTCTATATTTTGAGGCGTGTTTTTTCAATTACTTATCTAAATTGGACTAAAATTTCATACGTTAATTAAATTTTTACATTTAAAGTGTATAAAAAGTGTGACTGAATAAAGTATGTTCAAGAAACTAATTGTGGAGTCAAAATTTACGACAAAACAGGGAAACATTTTTGGGGGCTAGAAAGTAATGGTAGAGTCAATATTTACAATATAACAGAAAAATATTCTTTGGGGGAGCTGGGGGGGAGTTGACCCAATTTTTCGGGGGTCAAATTTCACGGTAAAAAGAAACGAAATTTACCTCATTTAGAGGGGTGCTGAGAAAGAGCGGGGAGGAAGGGGGGACCAGGGGCGAGCTGATACTCACCTTTAAACCATACACCTACATAATATGGGAAGATATGTAAATATATACAGGTATAAACAAGTTTATTTCTCATAATTATGGAACGCAATTCCAAGTTAAGAATTACGAATCAGTTTTCAAGACACTTTAGGAGTAGTATTGTTCTAAGCATCAAAAAAGCCAGTGAGACTTACATTATTCCATAAAAAATTGAACATTCCAAATTTTGCTAAACAATAAATAATGCGATGAATAATTCAAATAATAGCATTGCATGAAAATACTAAATTATTAAAAAATATACATAGAATAATTATTTCAGTAAGATTGTAATAATTTCAGTAAAGTTGAGAGTTTAGTATTTTAGTTCTCAATATTTGAATATTTTATGCTTTTGTTCTCTTATGTATACGAGTATATACAAAGTAAATGTTATTTCTAGCGAAACATACGGTTGCTGTCGATCCATTGCGATATAGCTCGATTATATTTTTCCGATTCGTTTTATTTGCCCTATTATTTACAATTTTCGATTTCTTGTCCTAAAAACCAGTTATTTGCAAATATTTACTTCAAAAATTCATTTTCGTACGAATGATTGCACCTTACTTATCACACGTTAAATATTCTAGATTATTTTCTCCGGTGATTCTATCTGATATCATTTTAGGAGGGATACAACCGCTGAAAACTTAAAATTGAACAAAAAGCAAAAAAAGGTACCTGCTTTCAAAAAGTTATTCTTTAGTCGAGAATATGCACATATACAATGTTATAAAATTTTATACAATAATAAGTTTACAATCTAAAAAAATTCCTATAGTTTGTACCTCAATACCTTATTAACCTACCATGTCAAGGGACGGCTCTACCAATATTACAGTTGTACAGTGGTAGAGAGCCCCCTTAAGTATTGTTTTTTAATAGGCTGAGCAGTTGCATTATCTCTTGACGTTTTACATTTAATTCACTTATCGTTTAAGAATTATGAAGTATAGTCGTCTATTTATCAAATCTGTACTGGATTAGGATAAAAACATAGATTATTATTAGAAAACTTTTTGTAAAAAGCAAGTGCTTCACTGGAAGTCATCATCAAGGCTAAGGTGGTTAGCGCGTGGTGCGCACATGGGGCGAAGCCCTACTAGTATTCATACTTCCCCCCCTGTAAGCCCCATAAACAGATCGTGGTCCTGACTATAAACTCTTGCAAGGAACTTAATTTCTTTCAATATTCTTAATTCTTTTGCTGGTTTAAAACTAGAGCTGCACAATACAGAGACTAGACAACATTTTTGAGGGTCTCGTATCGGTATCGGAAAATTAAAAAATTGCAGTATCGGTATCGGTATCGTCTCGCTATCACCTTTGAAATATCGGTATCGTCTCGACAGCTTCGTCATTTATTCACAATGCTGATTATGTAATCTACTTGCAACACACATCATACATATCAAACTATGAGGATTAGTAGTAGAAACAAACACCTTATCTCACTTGCTCCTGGTATTTGTGTTTACTATTGATAAGTGCGGTTTGATCCGTATACATACTGATACACAGTTGGATTTTGTCTCCAGTTGTAATTCATATTCTGAGCCGCTTAAAACAAAAACTTTACTGTGTACTCCATTTAATATAAAGCGTTTACGAAAAAGTAGTGATAAGTGTAATAGAGTTGACAAAAAATAGTTACAAACCTCATCCACAATAAATGGAGTTACGAGTAAAGAGTCAATTAATAATCAAATGCAGGATCAAAGATTTTTCTCTTCTAGGACACCTATAACAAATCCTTTCAAATTTTATCTAGATACCGAGACAATAAATGTATAATGTGTATAAATTTCTGATCTAATCTAATTCAATAAATAAGATTTGTAATTTACCAATTGAAATTTAAAATTCAAGTTTTGACATTTGCACTGTTGTATACTTGTTAACTGTCAATGTATTTCACGTTTTTATAAATAAGCCTTCTACTTTTGTTTGAATCGTTATTATTTTTTGTCAAAAATATATTTGTATTATCATTTTAACGCACATGTAACTGAAAAAATACCTTTCCTTCAGATTTTATTGAAATATTCGAGAATATCGACAATAATAAGAATATCGAGTTGTTAGTCTCGATAGTTAGGAAAGTGTAAAGTCCAGGGGTGGAAAGAATGGGATACAAGGGATTCGTCAGAGAAAATGGAAAAATGAGTTGTGGGCAAACGGGGACTAGGGAAAAGAGGGGTTACAGTTAAGGTTTGGATTAACATCGTCAAAACCAAGGTGGTCTAGGGGGCCCGTAAAAATCAACTCAAGTTTGTATACGGGTAGCAAAATACAATGATAATAAAAAAAAAAATATATTTTAAATATTTAAAATATCTTAAAAGGTTTACATGATACCTAAAATATTTATTCACTGTGTATTTTACGGCAATATTCAAAGTACTAATTGTTTTTCCTACTTCTTAGTAAATATTTCTATGAGATTATAGTCACAACAAAAATCTTAGCTTTCTGACATTTTGTAAAATTATTATAGTATAACTGTGTCTAAAATTTTGAAGATAATTTTTTTTGTCATGAGTTTAGGCTTGAAAATATTTAGTGTTATTTTCTTATTAGTATTGCATATATCATTAAATTTCATTACGTTGCATCAGAGTTCATTTTAAAACCTTCTCATTGACAGTTTACTGCGTAAAAACGTATGGTTTTGCGTCGTTTTATATTCCAGAATAGTCTTTTTCATTTAAGTACTGATTTGCTTTAGAGGCAAGCAAATCCACTTCCTAATAACAAATCAAGTCGAGACATGATAATCCCAACATCAAGCAATATCATTATACAAAGAATCAAGCCACCATTCAACAATCAAGTAATTATTATGTATTGGTGATACTTGTTTATTATGCTAGAACTGAACAGATCTAGAGGAGTTACACTCAAGCTTTTTAATTTTATAAGGGACCTGTAACGTAGAGAGTCTCTAGAGTTACTATAGTATTAGTCAAAATACTGTTGTTTGGTAGAAATAGAGTATACTTCAAATAATAGAAACATTTTTCAATCTTTTCTTTGATAAAGTCAGGATTGTGTAAACACACTTGTGGTGTTTATTAAAAGTCAAAAGAGCTTCAAATAAGATAAAAATCTGTTAATAGTAGTACAAACATCATCAGTGATTACCTTTAGTGCATCGAACGCTGCGACCCACTCACTTATCTGACTCTATCAAAATGCAAATTAAAATGACTGCTTGAATGAATAGTGCTAAAATATTGCGACAAAAAGTTTGACTGATCTATAAACTGTTTAATGATGTAGCTATGATCTTGTTGACAGTAAATGATATAGTTATCGATTTTAGAGTTTTTTATTTCACAGTATTGATGATTAATGCAACAAGATCATAAGTATAAATTTTTAAATTTCAATATTCAAAATTAAAAGGGGTTTGGAAAAAATTAAGTCAGAAAGTATCGGGTTATAGCACGTGTTTTTGCCTGTTGTTTTTATTTTTGATATAAATATTTTGATAATAAGTATTTATATTATTTTTTAAACTTAAGAGAGTTCAACCGGTAATAAAAGTAACTTTAAGAATTGGACCAAAATCCATAAAGTCTGAGATAAATTACAATTTTAAGAAATTAGGTACCCGCAGAGCCAAGATATCAACAAATTATTGCGTTCTCAATAACCTTATAAAACGTAACAAGATTTCTCTATGACATGAATAAAAACAATGGATTGCGAAAAAACTACACAAAGAAAAATTGACCTCCTTAAAGCTAATATTCAAAGTGGCGACTTCGTGAAACACGAAGTATAAATCAAGAATATTGATGCAAGCACCATACACATTGCGATTTTAGAAGTAAAATAAAGTACTTCAGGATTCTATAAGTACAGAAAAATTTACTTTCCAAATCACGAAGTTAATTTTCCGTAAATGCGCAATCCCCATGCGTAATCGGGCTTACTTGAGGAGTCTCTGTTTACAATTCCTACTGTATATAGTCATTGACACAAGTGCTGATATATGTATAGATATCTAGATTCCTGGTTGAGTTAATGAATGTATGTATTTTGTTAAGATAATGTTATACAGCTGTTCAATAAAGTGATGGAAAACGATTGCCTCTTAATTTTCCACAAAAATTGGAAGTGCAAATTCATCAGTGTAGGCAAAAATCTAACTTACAATCGTAAAACTTGATTAGTGGTTTCTGTTAAAATTAATTCCCTTTTTCCATTTGTCAACGCGAAAGTTTTCAATAACTTTACTGAAATCCAGCTCTACTTTTATCTCAGTAGTGTGGAAATATAATATAATCAAACACGAATTTGTAAAATCACAAATTTATGATACAGATAAATATACATTTTCCATTGTACTAATCCAAAAGATTTCTACAATTCATTAGTATCTTTGATTCAATCATTCTTTTTGAATATGTCTTTAAATTTTATCGAAAAGGTGCTCGGAATACTTAAGTGAAATCGATTCTAATCTGAAACCTTACAGATAGGCTACGATGAACTGATACAAGAGTTGTGTGGATGTGAGCTTGTCTCTAAAGATAAATATTTATTTGATGTGATACTCTTACTTCTGCATATCTACAGACTGATATGCACAAATGCTCAGAACCAGAAACAGAGCACCAGAGCTACTTTGTACTAGTCTCACTTAGAATTCAAATTCCTAATCTATAATTCTCTTATAGCTGTTTGAATTTTTCACGGCTTTTTTTCTTATAAAAGACATGGTAAATTATTGTTTTGTGAATGCACATTTCTGAACAAAATCTCGGATAAGTAATTTGACATGTTGATCAAATTATATTATTTTTGTTTATCCTGAGTACTATTTAAGTATTTTTATATAAAGTGGTTCATGTCCAAAGTCAGTAAGAAATATCAATTTCGAATTGAATTTTCAATGGATTATTTAATGAAAAATTATTTGATTTTAAATTTATTCTACACTTGTGATTGATTTTGCTTAGAAATAGCCTTAGATATCTCCATTGAATTATTTTAATTGATACCAGTACAAAGTGGCTCTTATTATCTGTTCCTGGTTCTAAACCTTTGTGCATATCTGTCTGTAGATATACAGAAGTGAGAGTATCACATTAAATAAATATTTAGCTTCAGAGACAAGCTTACATGCACATAAGTCTAGAAATAATTCATCGTAGCCTATCTACAGGGTTACGGATGAGAGTCAATTTTACTAAAGTATTCAAGGCACCTTTTCTAAAAAATTTATAGACATATTCAAGAAGAATGATTGGATCGAAAATAGTAATGAATTATACAAATCTTTTGGATTTGTACAATGGCAGATGTATATATATTTATCATTAATTTGTGATTTTGCAAATTAGTGTTTGATTATATTATATTTCCACACGACTGAGTAAAAAGTTGAGTTGGATTGCAGTAAAGCTATTGAATGCTTGCGCATTGACAAATGAAGAACTGCAACAAATTTGAACGGAAACCACTACTCAAGTTTTATAATTATAGGTTAGATTTTTGCCTACACTGATAAATTTGCACTTCTAGTTTTTGTGGAAGATTAAGACGCAGTCGTTTGCCATCGTTTTATTGAAGAGCTGTATAACATTATCTCAACAAAATACATACATTCATGAATTCAACCAGGAATCTAGATATATATATACATATATCAGCACTTGTGCCAATAACTATAAACAGTACGAATCGTAAACAGAGACTCCTTAAGTAAGCCTGATTACGCATCGGGATTGCGCATTTACGGAAAATTTACTTCGAGATTTGGTAAGTATAATTTTTCTGTACTTCTAGAATCTGAAAGAATTGTATTTTACTACCAGAATCGTGGTATGTATGGCGCTTGCATCGAGATGTCGATGTATACTTCGTGTATCACGATATCGTTACTTTTCATATCAGCTTTGAGAAGTTACATTTATCTCCGTGAAATAACGGTTGTTTTTACTCAAGCATGTGGAAGACAGATGACCCATTAAGTAGTAGGATGCAGTGCAGTGACTACATCAAGAAATGTCACTTTCTAGTCGTATACTTGGAGTAACTGCAGAACATAGTATTGCAATTATATTCTACCATTCCTAATTATTTAAACTTAGCAGTAAACATTTTATCATTATAATCTTGACACTATAAAAAAATATTTAATTTATGTCTTGGTTTAAAAAAAATAAAACATGCATTGCATGCTTATAAATTATATTTTTAAACCTTTCATATGCATGATTAGTAAAATAACGAACTAATTATCAAGACTTTATATTAAAGAGAGCTATGCATCTTTGCAGCACTAACTTTTCACTGATACATAAACATCATATTTGTTTGAAACAAATAAGTTGAGCGATTGTTTTTTGCAAATTAACGTCAGATTCCTAATAAACAACAACGAAAATCATTAAAAAATATATGAACATGAGACCTATATGTCACTTGTGGTTGTAACGCTTTTTATCAACTATTTGTTGAAACACATTGTTTAAACAATCACTTTTGAAAAATAATCAAAAGATTTGTAATAAGCAACATCAAAACTAAGAAAGATGCTGCATCGTTTGTTTGGAAACATTTGGTTGTATATTTGCTAAATAAATGTGCTTGAAAAGTTTTTTCGGCAAAATAAATACCAAATCTATTTCTAGCAACCTTAAAAACCATAAAAATCACTACTTATTTTTCCTGGTGAAAATTATTCCGGAAATCAAATACAAGCAACTAGGTATTGCCATTGGAACAACTCTGGCACCACCTACATAATACGTGTAGTCAAGTAGGCATGCAAGGAAAACGGATTGTAAAACTGAAGATCTAGACTAGTAAAATTGTACCAAGAAAAAATTTTTTTTGGAGCAAAATTCTGTTGTAGAGGGACCGCCCTTCGTGTCGCCTGGGGCGCCGCGCCGTTACTTGCGGCGGGCGAGAGATACTCGCTGCCGGAGTTTCTGCGCTAATTTTTACTAACATAATCGTTTGTTCATGAAAAATTGATTGATTAAATTGACCTGGTTAAAATTTTATGCTGCAAAGTAAACATTTAAGAAGAGGTTAGGTTGGGTCCAAAGTCAACAAAGTACTAAGTCTAGCGGCTACGAGTAAAAAAGTAAAAGTCTCGTATCTTGGCTTCTATTGGTCTTACAGAAAACATTTTTTTTTAATTAATGAAAAAATAAGCGCAATCGAATGTACTTTATTGCAAATCTCAAAGTACACAATTGACGAATATTCGGTCCACAGCAATGGGTTGTTTTAAAAATTTTTTTTTTATATCTACAAATCGGAATTTGTGAGGGATCAAATGCAATGTTACTACCCATAGTAGGATAGAATTAGTTGAAAAGCGGCCTCCAAAAAAATAAAATTGATTATTATTATACAGTAGCATTAGGAATTTGGAAATTCATTGCTTCTCTGTCTTTGGCTACATCTACTCACGACCTATTATTTAACTTATCCATTTCTCTAAGGGTTTTTAACACTTTATCTTTGCATCTTCGTTTCAACCTGCCAAGTAGTATAGTTCCCTCTGGTTTCCCTATCATGATTCTATACGCGGCTCTTTGCATTCTCATCCTAGCAACGTGTCCAGCCCATCGCAGTCTACGTGCTTTTATTACCCGTCTTATGCTTGGGTCCCCATATAATTCCTCGACCTCCACGTTATGCAAAATCCTCCATTTCCCGTTGACTTCGTCCCTTTTTGCCCCAAATATTCTTCTCAGTACTTTTCTCTCGAATACTTCGAATTTTTTTTCTTCGCTTTTTGTGATTGCCCGCGTTTCGCTTTCGTACGGCAGGACCGGCACTATAATCATTTTATAGATACGTTTTTTAGATTTTTTGAAATAAGTCGCGATTTCAATAGTTTACTAGCCCCATAATAACAAGTGTTCGCTGATCTCTGTTTAATCTCGTCCCGGAAATAATTAGTATCATTAATATTAACCCCAAAATACTTAAACTTTGAAACTCTCTCGAACATTTTCTCCCTACTCTCAACGTGGTTACACCCAAATCATTTACTCTACTGTTAATCATGTATTAAGTTTTTTCTTCGCTTATTTCGAATCCTACCTCTCCTGCTCTTACGATCAATTTTTCCGTGTTCCATATTCTAATTTCCTCGCTGTCGCCCAACATACTTAGATTGTCCGCGTATCCCAGTATTAAGTAGTCCTGTTTAGAGTTATACCACTCTCGTCTTCCTGAACATGTTGCATCACGTTTTCCAAAACAAAAATAAACAGTAACGGAGATAACGTGTCCCTTTTTTTTAAACCCTCGTGTATTTCAAATGATTCAGAGAGCTTGTTTTTACGCGAACCTTTCCTCTGATATATTGCATGAAAACGCGTATCAGAGCTACTAATTTCTTTGGAACCCCAAGGAAGACAAAGATATAGTACATTTTTGATTTGATAATTGAGTCGTATGCTTTTTTGAAGTCTATAAACGGTTGCCCGAATTCCTTGTTGAATTCCCATTATTTTTCTATTATTTGTGTGATTGTGAATATTAGGTCGATAGTTGATCTGTTATGTCTGAAACCACATTGATAGTCTCCTATAATATCTTCGGTGAAGGGAGTTATCTGTCTAAGAGGACATTAGATAAACTTTATAGGAGGTCGAAAGTATTGAAATTTCTTAAAAATCGGAATTATGACTCACTTGGTCCATTCCCTGGGCATTTGTTCCTCTTTTTAAATTTGTTTAATTAAACCGTGTAATTTCCATACTCAACGTTTCCCCCCGTCCTTGATCAGCTCCCCGGGTATATTGTCTATCCCCGCCGCTTTGTTGTTTTTAAGTTTACGGATCGCTTGCTCCATTTCTCCAAGTATCGGTTCATTTACCTCTATTTTCACGGTAAGAATATCTTGAGGCTTGCTATTCTCGTTATTTGCGCGTACATTAAGTAATTTATTAAAGTAGTTTTTCCATCTCGTTAATGCTTCCCTGTCATTAACGATCATACTACCATTTTTGTCTTAACTAAAAACATTATAATTCGGATACCCCTTTCGGGTTGCATTAATTTCTCGGTACATTTCACGCGCATTGTTTTTTTTTTAATTTTTCGTGATAGTAATAATTTTATTCTTCTCCCATTCACGTCTCTTTTTCCTTACTATCCTGCTTGCTGTTCTACAATTTCTATATTTTTCTAGAGCTTGCTCATTCTTACTGTTCAGGTATACTATTCTAGCCTTTCCGGGGACTTTATTTCCGGGGATCGCATTTTATATATTTGCCCACTTTTTATCGACGTCTAGTTTCTGATCTAGCGTGCCCACCACTCGATCATCAATGAAGTTATTCATTTCTCGTTGTTACTCCATGAGTTTGTTAAAGTCTTTTAGTTTTTCTTGTGCGAATTTTTATTTAGATTTAGTTGAGTGATGCTTTCCGGCTATCGTTAGACGCGTCCTAACCTTAGCTATTACCAGGGAATGGTCCGAATCGCAGTCAGCCCTCCTATATGACCTAACATCAAGAATATTGGAGCTTTGTCTCTTATCAGGTAATACATGCTCAATTTGATTCATAGTTACGCCGTCTGGGGACGTCCACGTTGCTTTATGAATATCGAGATGTTCAAATTGAGCACTCTTAACAACAAGATTTTTGGATATCGCGAACTCGATAACTCTTGTACCATTATCGTTACTCAGCTCGTGGAAGCTCTCTTTCCCGATGGTTGTTTTAAAAAGATCTTCCCGGCAAATTTTAGCGTTAAAATCCCCTAGTATGATTTTGATGTCAAACGATAAGCTTGCGTCGTATATTCTTTTTGATTCCGCGAAGGAATTTTCTTTGATATCATTGTCCTTTTCTTCCGTCGACCCGTGGACATTGATAAGCGTATGATTGTACCTTTTATTATTCAGACGTAGGTACGAAATTCTTTCATTTACTACTTTAAATTCTTTTATGTTCGTTGAGAGTTCTCTTTTGACAAAAAAACCTGTTCCCAGATTATCCCTGACGCTTTCGCCATGCAGGAAGATATATTTACCTACTTTTATTTGCCTTTCCTCCGGGAGCTGAACCTCTTAAATAGCCGCGATGTGAACTTCATATTTATGAAGGATTTTGCTAAATACTTTAATCGCGCCTGTCCTAAAAAGTGTCCTAACATTTCACGTCGCGAATTTGTAATCATTTCCACGTTTTCTATTATTGAGTTGATTGAGTTGGCTGTTAGTGGCCTTTTCGTTTCGGTTTTGATAATGAGTTTGGATTTGGTTTTGATTTCGAGGTTGGTTGTCTATAAGTATCAAGTTTATCGCACACAAGAGACCCTGCTCCAATCCTAGGTAGGTCCACCGTACTAGGAGTGTTGCCCGTGCACCTCCCTTGTCCCTGAGTGCGCGGTTTCTCGCGGCCTACATCAAGAATAATCATTTGATGTTCCGCAATAAAATTGATACCAGCGATTTTTTGTTTTTTCCTGCTGGATTTTAGTGCTAGTAGTAACATACTAACTTTGCATACGATTTCGTTGTCAGTGCGACGGTCAGTATCACCGACTCCATTAAAGCAGATCTTGAATAGATTTATTGATGATACATACAATCGAAAATTCAAAGTAATAATTTAGCAATAGACCACCATTTCGAAATTTTGCGATCGGATTCGTTGCACATTGTTAGGTATACCAAAGACTATAAAACATTCGATTTTTATCGATTTCAAAGAACTGTAAACATTATTTTTTAATAATTTTTTTTTGCCTTCTTGGTCTGCTTGGCTTGTTTTAACAATTCAAACAGTTTTTGTAATTTTTGCAATCTCCTAAAGAATATTGATGACAATAACATTAATATCCGTTCTGATACTTTTAACAAAATAAATATCTGCTCCCTTTCTGCCTCCTCTCTTCAAATCATGTTCTAGATTTTTAAAGAAATGTATCGTACAATTATATCTTCTGATCAAAAGTAAATTGGATACAGTGATCACTTTGGGTAAAGATTAAATCATAAAGATAGATCAGACTAACGTTGTGTATTGTTTTAATTGTGATAACTGCTCATTAGAGTACGTGGGTGAAACAAAAGGACCTGTAAAGAAACGGATTAGTGATCATAACAACAGTAAAAATGAGGATCTTGTAGTCACGTCACATTATACAAATTTTAATCACAGTTTTGATTTCGAAAATTTTTAAATTTTAGACGTTGGGAGAAACTATTACAAAAGATTAGTTTCCAAAACGTTATTTATTAATTCCACTAATGATGCTTTAAATAGAAACGAAAATACCGAATGGCTTGGCTACGATTACAAACCTTTGATGTGCGTACTGAAACGCTAAATTTGTTATCTACTTTTATTACTATTATAATTATTATTGTTATTGATTACTCTGTGTTACGCATATCTATGCTTAGTTGACGAGTGTTCTTTGTAACGCGAACTACATGTATGTACCTTTTTGATTTTAAGTATCTTATAATTTTGTTTCTTTGTGTTTTCCTTTTATAATCTTTTTATATTTGTTGTGCAATAAAGTAAGCATGAAGAGGCCGTAAGTTCCAACAAAATGTTGCTTAAATGTTACTAACATCACTTTTGGAGTGTTATTTATTCACCCCGAAACCAAACTCTTAGCGGACCGTGTGCAGACTGCACACATTTTCGTATAATTTTTGTAATTTTTATATGCCTAGTTCTTGTGGAGAATTATCACAAGAACAACTTTTACGGAAAATATTTTTCTCTGCAAAGAATGGTTTTCCAAACATCAACAATTATCGAAAGAAAGCCGAAAAAAACATTATTTTGAAATAAAAAACAATGTTCCAGCGTTATTATTTATATTATTCTTGTAATTTAAATCCCGAATTCATTTTTTTTTAAAGGACCACGATGCTCAAAACTTCTGGCACCCCTATCATACTTGATACAAATATGTATTCTAGGTTAATCGGTAGATAGTTTTGATGAGTTTTTGAAGTGAAGCTTTTTATGGGACGTTCGGCATCTCGGCTTGGGGAATGACTTTCCGAAAAGTGACACAATTTTGCGACACGGTCACGTGGTCTCCTTCTCTCTGTATAAAAAAATTTACAAAGATACTTGTTCGAAAAAAATCCCCCTGGCCGGGATTCGAACCGCGGACTCTAGCGTGCCAGTCTATGACCTAGCCGACCAAGCCACCGCACGCTTTTTATAACGTATGCATATTACAGTATATGTACGGTGAACTAGTGTGCAACTTTGCACGTATAGAAACACTTATGCATGTGTGTAACTTTTGTATGTAACTGTTTACTATTAGGTCTGTTCGAGGATCTCGATGTGCGGTGTCGCGAGATCTCGCGACGTTCGCGGTGCC
>JAPYYV010002564.1:0-25139 GCA_030522625.1 Copidosoma aretas
TAATAGTATGTAAATAATAGACATACTCGGCTGTCGAGTTTTGTTATGCTCGAAGAGGAATTTGAAAGTGCGTTTAAATAAATAATAAAAAAAAGTTGCTGGCTGAAACGAGCATGTCTAAATAAGTAATATGAATATTCAAATTATTGCCTGACATGATTTTTCTGGAAAAAATTATTCATCAATGACAACTCCGAAATTTTTTAATTTGAGCGTTGGCGGGGACGAGCAAATACAAAAAATTGGTTGACGTTCTTTTGTCACTGGACAATTATGCAGACACTTTGTTGTTGGTTGTCTAGACGAATCGCATTTAGATTGTGTTAAAATGCAATTATTAGATCAGTGAAGCCCTAATTGAATTTGTCCATAGCTCACGATAACTCAATAACGAACTCGTACTAAAAATTTTACATTCTTGAGTTTGATAATGGTTTCTGTTTCACCGCAGAAACACTTATTTTATACTTATGTACCTTCCTATTTTTAACACATGATTTTTTCAAACCGTAGTTTAAATAGTCACGCATTAAAAACACATATGCGTACTGATTTTTAAGTGTAGATAAGAAATCAATCTCAAGTCACTAGTTTTTCAAGTAGTCTCATAATTTTTAAAATTTTCACGAATCATTCGAAAATTAATATACAATATAAATTTAATGTTTAAATGTAATACTTATCAGTGTTAAAACAAATTACGTTTGAACGAGTCAATTCTAAAAAATTTATAAATCAATGTTCACCATCACTGTCTTGAAACTTGTTGAAAAATTCGGGCAGTGAAACAATCATTGGCATGAACAAAGTACGTTTAGAATTTTTATTTCACTCGTTACGAAATAATTATAATGCATGATAGTCACCGATCAGATAGTTGAGAAAAGCGTACGTTTCATTGTAAAAAACAGATATTCACAGCGAGAAGTTTATCAAACCCGAGCGAAAATTATCACGATAAACCAAACCCTCAAAAATCTCAGTAGTTCCACACTCGGCTCTATACTTCCAAAATTTAATTTCTAGTTTAGGCCACAACGGAAGAAAGAGGAGAAAAGAAGCAGCGTTTATAGTAAGAAAAGCGTACTCCTGCACAACCCTCGAACGCAAACAGCAATTAATCCTTGAAACTTTTTTTTTTTCAGTCCCTCCACTCTTTTTGAAAAACGAATGATTGTATTATATAGACGGCGAGCGCACAAAAGTCAGCTGGTCTACCCTCGGGCCCCTGCGCGGAGACAAACGGGAGAAAGAGGAAGTGGAAAAAAGGTGGGTGCGTTTGGATACTTACCTATGTATACTTATAATGAGGAAAAAAACGACGCGGTCGTCGATGCTGATGTGGGTCAATGGGTGACGATTTGTGTGTGCACGTGCATACAATACATATGCTTGCACGAGGTCCGAGTTTGAACTTATTCCATTTTGCCGCCGAGGAAGTTTTAGCTGAAGGAATTTCAGGTCCAAAATCGTCGACCATCGATAGCTGATATCAATTAATTAATTACAGATGCATGCATGTACAATGATTGACTTTCTCTGGGCGCGAAAAAAAAAAAAGCCGTGACACAAAAATCACGGAATAACCGTTGCGCGCATTAATTCCACTGCCCGCTTGGATTTCTGCCATTTACGCGTATATACTAGAAATCTTCCAGCGTAAAAAAAAGAAAAGAACGGAGCACGCGCAACGGGGAAAACTGTTCAAGTGAATGCACCAAAAGTTGGGTGTAAAAATTATTCAACCTTGTATATTAAGCATGTAAATTTTGTACAAAGACTTGATGGGTAAAATTTGCTCGACTCCTTGATCAGAATCGACACAAATCACCAAGTTTTACTCAACATCAACATTCGAACAGTAATTTTTACCGACAATTTTTCACCCGCGCGCGAGTCGAAATCCTCGGAGGTCCAGATTAAGTATTTATACCAGTGCGTAGCGCCACGAAAAAAAAAAAAAAAAAAAAAAAGGAGAAGGGCCACGAATAGAGGGCTACAGTAGCGCAGAGAAAGGGGAAAAAAAAAAGTAAAAAAAAAAAAAGCCATCGCCTCCCGGATGGATGCGAGGAGCCGATGTATTACTGTAAATACGCGGCGCGGCGTGCCCTGCACTTCCAGAGAAGGCGAAAAAAGAGCGTGGGCCGCGTGCGCAGCGGTTTCTCGTCGCGCACGGCTGGTGCCGGCCGTCCGCTCGCTCGCGCTTTCCCATTTCCGTCCTTTCCTCCTGCGCGTATATATCGCGGGCGGGTATAAAAATATATACATGCTCCGCTCCCCTCGCCTACATTTTTCCCTTTTCTTTTCCCTCGAGCTGTCCAATGTTCGACGCGCGGAGCCTTTTTTTTTTTTCATCACAAGTACACCCATCGGTCATTCTCCTCTTCCGTGCGATGTGCAGCTCTCGCGGGCCCGCGCGCGCGCTCTTTTCCCCCTTGTTTTTTTCCTCGTCCAAATCTAGAAATAACAATGGTGCCGACTTGGCCCAGCAAGGCGAACTGAACTTTCAATAGGTGTCATATTCTCTACTGCGCGTAACTTTGTTTCGGTAAACCCAAAGTTCGGTGATTCCGAGGCGTATCCAGGGATCCGGAAACATTTAACGACAAACATCGATCATCGCAGAGACGCGCCAACTTGTCTCACCTTGCGATGTGTAAGTACGCTTCGAATTGGAATTTCAACTTGGAAATTGTATCGAAAACATAAAAACAAGGAGAATACACACGAGTTTGAGTTTCCAAATAAGTACAATGGTACTCCGAGTGGGCGCACTGCAGCCAGCTGTATCTTAAATTTCAATTGAGACGCCGTTGCGCCGTGTAAATACGAGACTCCGAGGTGCGATACCTATACTCTTGTTACGAGCTTGCTTTTTCCCATCTCGGCACTCTCGGCAGCAGAGACGAATACGTATTATGCACTTTGCACGTACATAGTGCAGATATGTAAGTATATACGTATACGTCTTCGTGTTACTTTGAAACTTGAGAATCTTGCGTACATTTGTCTTTTTTTCTTTTAATTTTTCCCATCGAATTCAATGATGCGTTACAGCACAAACTCCGACGATTCTCCAACAAACAATAATTTCTGTCGTCAGTTTATAGGGGAACAATCATTTATCCGCGTAGAAGAAATCGGTACGACTTTTATATTCCTCAGAGAGAGAGAGAGGGAGAGAGAGAGAGAAACACTGGGGTGTTGCACCACTAAACAAACCGAGCCACGGCACGCGACCAACCTCTCCCACACACCTATTACCTTTATTTTTCGGGATAAAGAAGAAAAATATCTTCGCCCGGCACCGTGTACTATTTCAAAAGTTCGCATTCCTCATTTCGCATTCACTGCAGTGGCTTCTCCAAAAATAGCAGCAGCAGCAGGGCGCGCTATAAAGGAGCATATAATATATAGCTCCCAAGTCCGAAGGGAGCGCCAGAACGATTCCCCTCCGCCCCTGTGTTCCACTGTAAAAAAACGGCCGGAAATTCGCAGCCGCCGCGTTTCCGTCCAGCCACGTACACATGTACTTACCCGTATAATACGCGTGCATGCAACCATTTCGCGCATGAAAAAAATTCAGGCGTACAGCGTGACGGCAGTTCCAAACAAAATCGAGGAACCGAAAGCGCAACGAAAACAAAGAAACGGCACATTTTGGCGCGTGCCACCACAATCCTTTTCTTGCCGCTGTATATCATACACGATCCTCGTCCCTTTCTGTTTCCGCGTCAAACTTTCGCTTGACGTGATGCGCCGCACGGTGCCTTTATTTGAATGCGCGTGTACGTATATATGGATGTATTAGATAATGATGATGATCACGCCCTCGTCGAATCGAGCCCTCGGTGAATGGATTCGTCGGATCGAATTGCGAGAAAGGACACCGATGCCGTACCATCGTAGCCGCTGTTGAAGAAACATAAAGTTACACCTTTGCAACTATCGAGGAGTGTATAATACATGTATTTATAAGAGATCAAAGCGCATTCTTGCAGTATACTTTTAGAATCCGCAGAACAAATAAGCATTATATATGCCACAGTTGGATGGTTAATCGTCAACTTACCCGTTCGAACGATCGTAAACACCAACGTTGCGTAATTTCGCAACAACACGTGTGCGTGTCAGCAAGTTCGCGAGTGCAAAGATAATATTGCTCGCGCGCGTATTATAACGGGCTGGGCACGCGCGATCCTTTTGCTGCATGATGTTGCTTTCGGTTGCAAGTAAGTAAGTATACATGGTACGTACGTACTCTTTTTACGAGTCACGCGAGAGTTGTTCGTTTCTGAGAACGGCTGAATACCTATAATATCCTGCAAAACATTGTAGATCGATCGCTTCGATTTTTCAGCCCGCGCTGGCAATGATACAGTAATAATTATCTGGTACACGCGTGCTAGACACGTGAATTAACCGATTCACGGGGACGTTTCATTCATTTGCGCAACTTGAAACTTTTGCGCGAATTCTTGATTACAATTACTGAATTAACTTTCAAACGATTTCTCTACGGTATACTCGTGTTCTTTCGAGTGTAAATTCAATATCTCAGAACCAAAGGTATTATGATCGTGTTATATACCCGTATAAACATAATAAATACAACATGTGCATTGGGTGACCGAAAATAATGTGCGCCCAAACAAGATATGCGTGAAAATTCGTCTGTTTTCGCGCAACGAGAAGTAAAGTAAGTAAAAGCATTGTCGCCGAGGAGCAAAGAAATACAATTAAAACGAGAGGAGGAGGCGTAGGACGGGCCTCTCGCGCAGGAGAGTGTGCGGGAATGGAAACGGAAGAGAGGAAGGGGAGAAAATTCAAATAGTATTATAAATAAAAAAAAAAAAAAAAAAAAACAAACGGTGGGTGTGCGCGCGATGCGTCGCAAGTCGCAAGGGGGGGGCATAAGTAGAGCGAATGCGAAAGAGAGGAGAGACAATACGAAGGTGATGGTATATACTATTAGTCGATATATGAATTGGCGAGCGTAGATTTATTATTGTACGCTTCGTATTTTCAGTTTCATCCGGTGTCATGGATGGACATCACGAATAATGTGTGCAGACTGTGGTGTTGGGTATCAATCTTCTTTATTACCTCATCACCTGCAACACTATTTTACTTTAATATCCCTTACTGCACGGCGACCAGTCGTCTATTGACTGAAACAATACAATAGTGCGCGCGAGCCCTGCAAGGCCCCGAGCTCTAAACAGTCTAAACTCCGAAAGGCATTATACGAACAGTTCCGTAAAAAAAAACTCCAGCCAAGAGTTCCCAGAAGTAAAAGAAAAGAAAAAACTATTTATTCAAGAGGAGAGATTTTAATTTTTTTCGGAAAAATCAGTGAACATATAGTTACGGCGGATATAAGGTGCGACGCATAAGTTTTTTCGGATATTTTCTATTCAAATTTCGAGGCTGAATTTTTTTTCATTTTTTGGTTCATTGATGCAATCGTAACATATTTTTTAGCGGACCCATAGTTTTTTCAATGAAAAATTCGAAAAGTTTCAAGGGGTCACCTTTTTTGAGACTACAACATTTTTTAGCTCAAAAGCTTTTGGGAACAAGTAAAAAGTACAAATAACATGTTCTATTGGTGGGTGTGGATCCGAAAAGGAAATTTTTTTTTTTAAATGACGCATGGTTAATTTCAATGAAAATCAAAATTTTGTTGTAAAATCAGCACGAGGCATAAGTAAGTTATGGGCAAAGCAAAAAAAAAAGCTCTGCGAAATCGCTCATTCGTGGATAGATGCTCTTCTGTTTCAACTTTTCGGATATACGCGGATTTCGTTTCGGATTGCGAGGGAGAGGGATGGAGAGAGAAAGAAAAGGAGAGAAACACGGCCATCTTGAGCCAAACCAAAGCAAAGTTGTACATACGTTGAACTTGTACATAAGTAGTACAGTTCAGTCTGGTGCTCTCACCACGACGGTGAGGTCTCTTCGTCTACTTATAAGTAGGTATTACTAAATTTTCTCTCACTCGACTCCGTTTCCCCTCCTCCTGTTAATCGTTTTTTTTATCTTTGATCGTCCCGCGCCTGATTTTGTTTGTTTGTTTCACAATAAGTATACTTACACAAGTTGATCCGTTTTCTTCAATCTTACTACTACTTACCTATAATTGACGTCGTGCTCTCTCTTTTTTTTTTTAGGTAACTAAGTAACTAATTGGTGCGGTGGAGGAGCAGTCACCCGGACAGTATAAGAGGAGGAGGAGGACTGCAGAGAGAGAGAGAGAGAGGCCGAGGAGAGAGCGAGTATACATCTTAAATGTGTGTTGTGTGTGCAGAGAGAGAGAGAGGAATAAGTATTATTAGGTATTACTCTCTGAAGAGTAAAGCCTGGTGAAGCTAAGCGGAGCGGAGCGGAGAGGTGCGTCATCGCGGGTGTGCAGTGTGCGAGGAGATAGGACGGTGCCCCGTCGACGTTGACGACGACGTCGCGCGTGTGTTTTCTCCTGGAGAGAGAGAGAGATCGGAGGTACTTACTTTATATTTAACAGAGCGCGTCCGGCTCGTCGTCGTCGTCTCCGCCACGCGCGTGTGTGGGTGCAGAATTCGCAAAGATACAGGGAGATAAGAATATTATATACACTGCAGGGCAGGGAGCGATCGACGGCTCCCCCCTCGATGCGCCGGCCCGCGCGTCATCCTCGTCGCTCCGGCTGATAAGCGTATAGTCGCTTGCCCGTGCCTGGTATTGAGGCTGGTACCCCAGTGCAGCAGGCAGGACACAGCACCGCTTCCCCCTCTCTCTCTCTTCGAACTTTCGTCGGAACTTCAGGTAAAAAAAGAAAAGTTTAAAGTGCGTGCAAAATATGCATCAATATATTTTGACGGTTGAGAGGGAGCTAAGGGACTGCTGGTGCTTTTTTTTTCCTTCGTTTCTCTCCATCTGTCGCGTGCGTGCCGTGGCATGCCACCAGGTGCCAACGAGATCGATCGTCCTCTTCCTCTCTTCCGCCCTAACCGAGATAGCTCGGGTAAGCGAGATAGACGGATAGTTTTTTTACGAGCGGCTCAGCAAGTCAGCCGTGCAGCAGCGCAGATAGTGTGTGGGTGTTTAAGTTGACTCAGTTGCTGCTGCTGCTCTCGGCTGCTTTCTGACGTCTGCCGACATTCCTAGTGCGTGATGCTATCACGAGGTGATGAGGTCGAGTTCGGCTCTTCTTCGGGATGTCTGTGCAGTTTTTGCTTTTTCTTCTCTTAATCTGCTGGGTTGAGCAAACGCGCGCGAAGCGACCGAGCAAAAGAGTCAAAAGCAGCAGAATGATAGTTAAACGTGCTAGTGTTCGTAGTTCTGTTGTTTTGGAGAATTTGGAGCAGTTCACTTGATTTTTGGAGCTGTTGTCGTCAAGTGACAGTTTGGGCTACCGCACCCAACCAACTGCTCCGATTTTGCTATTGTGCTAGGTAGGTAGGTACAGGTGCAGTTATGTGCGTGTGATGGACACGAATTGGTGATGATTCAGAGTCAGAGATAGACATTTTCGGGTGAGCCTTTTAAAAGGGAGCGCGTATTTTTAGAGAGGTCTTCGTTGTGTACTTTACAAGCGTGCGTGTCGGGATTGAGTAGTTTTGGCTTATGTTTCTATCTTGAAGTCGATTTTATCGCTAATGCTTTTGGAAGCTCGTAATGAAGTGTCTGGGAGGATGGGAGGTGCAGAGAGAGAGAGAGAGAGAGAGAGGGAAAGTTTTGGGAGTTGTGAATGTGGTGCCAAGTTCTTATAATTTTAGTTGGTTGAAATAATATTGATTGAAATGTTTCACTCATTGGGTGTCGAAATTATCGTTTAAATTACTGAGATATCTTATATTAGCTCAGATTGAGTAAATTCATTTTAATGGATTGTTAATGAGGGCTTTAAAACAATTTAATGAGTAAGAGTTTTCCAAATAAGACTTACTGCTCATTCGCTAAAATTTCTTTTGTGAAATCAGGTCAGATGTTCATCCAAGTTTATCTTCCACATGCATCAAATCATTATTGCAAGTAAATCAAGCTACTGAAGCTATCTCAAATGTTATGAAAAAAACTGGGCCGTCTTTTTCTTTAATTTTTAGCATGTCAGCTAAATGGATCCATAATTGATGAATTGCATCATTTCATGTAGTGGACTAGGTCAATTGCTTCATTTTGCGGCACAGCATGATAAATAGCAATTTTATTATAGTTGTACAATCGAAATAAGATTTTTTTTCTTTTGTAGATTCAAACAAAATCTTTATTTTCCAGACAAATTAGCTGCTGTGAATTAGTTTTTTAATTTGGCTAGGATCTTCTACTTTAGTACACTACCGAGATTTTTGCAAAAAAAGTTCAAATTATTTTGAGTTAGAACACTTAAACTCTGAAATCCAATGTTTTCTTTCATGACTAACAGTTGTCTAATTTAGGATGAGTGACTTTGACAAGTAGCACTCTGATTTTTAATTTTTCATATGCACTAATTTGTACCTTTACTTATAAGTGGAGGACTATGGATATAGCAAATTTGAATAGTTAAAACATTCCTAAAGAATACAATTTTAGTCAGTATGATAAAAACTTTTAGCTTTACAAAATATCAAAATGTTTTGATTTTCAGACTAAAAAATGGCTACGGATGCACCTCGTGAGCGAGAGATCGCTGCCGAGGACAGCATCAGAGTTGTATGTCGTTTTCGACCATTAAACGACTCTGAAGAAAAGGCTGGATCCAAGTTTATAGTCAAATTTCCATCTGGTGGTGAAGACAATTGTATTTCCATTGGTGTAAGTATTGTCTCACGTGACTCATAATATCGTTAATAAGTACTGCATGCATAATTATGTATCTCGAAAAACTGTACCTTATCTTTGATTTAAAATTGATTGCATACTAATTATTATTACAGGGAAAAGTATATCTTTTTGATAAAGTATTTAAACCAAATGCAACGCAAGACAAAGTTTACAATGAGGCTGCAAAGTCTATTGTCACCGACGTACTTGCGGGATACAACGGAACTATATTTGCTTATGGCCAAACTTCCTCTGGTAAGCGAAATATTTGTTTGCTAATAAATCAAATGTTTTGAAGTGTAAATTAAAAAATTATTTTGTGTAATCAATTCAGGTAAGACCCACACAATGGAGGGTGTTCTTGGAGACCAAAACAAACAGGGTATTATTCCTCGAATCGTTAATGATATTTTTAATCACATCTATGGAATGGAAGAAAATCTGGAATTCCACATAAAAGTATCGTACTTCGAAATTTATATGGACAAAATACGAGATTTACTTGATGGTATACAACATAAAAACTTACCTACAAAACCAAATGTAATTGAAATAATAGGTATGCACTTATCGTCTTCTATCTTGTTACAGTGTCCAAAGTCAACCTCAGTGTACATGAAGATAAAAATCGTGTGCCTTTCGTCAAGGGCGCTACAGAGCGTTTCGTTTCAAGTCCGGAAGAAGTGTTTGAGGTGATCGAAGAAGGCAAATCTAATAGACACATTGCCGTGACAAACATGAATGAGCACAGCTCACGTTCACACTCGGTATTTCTTATTAACGTCAAGCAAGAGAATCTCGAAAACCAGAAAAAATTGTCAGGGAAATTGTACCTTGTGGATTTAGCTGGTTCGGAGAAAGTCTCGAAAACTGGCGCGGAAGGTACTGTCCTTGATGAGGCGAAAAATATCAACAAATCCCTGTCGGCTCTCGGAAATGTAATTTCGGCCTTAGCTGATGGCAACAAGACACATATACCTTACAGAGATTCTAAACTGACGAGAATTCTGCAAGAATCATTGGGAGGCAATGCGAGGACGACAATCATTATTTGCTGCTCACCAGCTAGTTTCAACGAGTCTGAGACCAAGTCTACTTTAGACTTTGGTAAGTTTGATGACATAACAATTTTTCAAATTATTCTTTGAGCACAATATTGTATCTAAAATTTTTGACTTTAAATAGGTAAGCGAGCCAAGACAATTAAGAACGTCGTCTGCGTGAACGAAGAATTGACGGCTGAAGAATGGAAACGGCGATATGAACGCGAAAAGGAAAAGGCCGCTCGTCTCCGAGGTAAAGTTGAAAAACTCGAAGCAGAGCTGGCGCGTTGGCGACAGGGTGAAACTGTCAAGCCAGAGGAGCAGGTCAGCTTGCAGGATGGTCCAGATGTTACAACACCTGTTACCAGCACAATTGAAGGTATGTTTAATTCATTAACAATCATGCAAGTAAAATTTCTTTGTATAAACAGCAGAATGTATTCTAAAATAATTAACCATGTATCATTGGCAACTATTTAAAATTGCACTTGTTTTATCCAAATTAGAAAAAATTATTGCAGTCAAACTGGATGACGGGCCGCTGCCAGCGATACCGGGAGGTGGTCTTATGGTCGGCTCGCTTTCGAACGAGGAACGCCAGAAACTAGAAGAGGAGCGCGAGCGACTATACCAGCAGCTCGACGAAAAAGACGAAGAGATCAACCAGCAGTCTCAATTCGTTGAAAAGCTAAAGGAGCAGTTGGAGGAGCAAGAGGAGCTCATCGCCAGTGCTCGTCGCGACTACGAGCAACTTCAGCAGGAGATGAATCGCATCCAACAAGAGAACGAGAGCGCTAAAGAGGAGGTCAAGGAGGTGCTGCAAGCTCTCGAGGAGCTCGCGGTCAACTACGACCAAAAGTCCCAGGAGGTCGAGGTTAAGAACAAAGAGCACGAGGCTCTGTTGGAGGAGCTCCTCACGAAACAGACTGCTCTCAACAGCACGGCTTCGGAGCTGCAGCAGCTGCGTGACATGTCGGCCCACCAGCGCAAACGTATTGCTGAGATGCTGACGAATTTGCTGAAGGATTTGGGCGAGATCGGCGTCGCGATCGGTGGCGACGAGAACCTTAAGGTGCTACCTGACAGTAATGGAAAGCTTGAAGAAGAGTTTACAGTGGCTCGACTCTACATTAGCAAGATGAAGTCCGAAGTGAAGAACCTCGTACAGAGATGCCAGGGCCTCGAGTCTTCGCAGGTGGACTGCAACAAAAAGGTAGGTGCTCCCGCTTATGGTATTGCTTGTATTACGTGCGGTGAAATTCGAGGTATTATTTTTGTTTTTCATTTTATCAGGTCTCCGAGTATGAGAAAGATCTGAGCGAGTGTCGGCTACTGATCTCGCAACACGAGGCACGCATGCAGAGCTTGCAAGAGGCGATGAAGGAGGCAGATGCCCGAAAACGTGTCTTAGAGGAGGACGTGGACGCAATGCGCGAAGAATGTGCCAAGCTGAAGGCTGCCGAGCAGGTACAGGCTGTGAGCAACAAGGAAAAAGCTGAAGAAAAAGAGGCTGCTACCAAGATGAGGCTCGCTCTTGAAGAGCAGATGGATCAGCTTCGCGATGTGCATCAGAAACAGGTAAGCAGATGCTTCAACGTTTCCACGATTAACATTGGATAAGAAAGTCCAACTTAATAATACTGTGTCTTAGGTCGCTACACTTCGAGATGAGATCTCGGAGAAACAGGAGGTGATCAGCGAATTGAAGGACATGAACCAAAAATTCACTCTTGCGCATCAGCAGATGCAGGCTGACTACGAGCGACTGAAGCAAGAAGAGGCCGACAAGTCTGTGAAGCTTCAGGAGCTTCTCCTGATGAACGAGAGACGCGAGCAGGCGCGAAAAGATCTCAAAGGCTTGGAGGACACCGTTTCCAAAGAACTTCAAACTCTACACAATCTGCGAAAACTGTTTGTGCAAGATCTCCAGGCTAGGATTAAGAAGTCAGTCATCTCCGAAGATAACGAGGATGATGGTGGCTCACTCGCACAGCGTCAGAAGATCTCATTTTTGGAGAATAACCTTGACCAGTTAACGAAGGTAAGTTGCTGTGCTCTCTTTGATATTATGATCTTCTCAAATAGACCATCATTAATGTGAATATTAAAATTTTTTTCTGACTGTAGGTGCACAAACAGCTGGTGCGAGATAATGCAGACCTGCGCTGCGAATTGCCTAAACTGGAGAAGAGGCTGCGTGCAACGATGGAGCGAGTAAAGGCTTTGGAGACGGCACTCCGCGATGCCAAGGAGGGTGCGATGCGTGATCGCAAACGCTACCAGTACGAGGTCGATAGGATCAAGGAAGCGGTGCGACAAAAGAATCTCGCTCGTCGTGGCCCAAGCGCTCAAATTGCCAAACCTATTAGAGCAGGACAGCATCATGTTGGTGGTGGAATAAATGCCATCCGGACTGGTGGCAACCGAGGTTAGTGAATACTGTCTAAAAAACGAGGTAAAAATAATCTATCGTTTAGTGCTTTGTTTTATTCCTTTATTCTGGATAAATTTTCATTAAAAAGGAATACACAGTGCATTATGATTTTCATCACAATCATCATTGTTTATTGAATCTTTTTTTTTTAACGTTAATATTTATGAAAAGCTTAGTAACTGTATCGTATCCCTTTTTATATGCGAATTAAGTGGTCGAGTTCGAAATTTTTTTTAATTCACGTAGTTGTCGATTGTGGTAGAATTGAAGCACTTCCATGCCTTCTGATATATTTGTGGTAAACCATGTAATTAAATAATATTCACAAAACGCTTAAACATTGTACTTTTATTATTGTATTTCACGATTTTTAAAGCTTGTTTCAAGTGGAATATAAAGAGACCACTTACTCACAATTCACAATTATCATTTAAGTGAAAACACAAAAAATCTCCCACTAGAACCAAGGCTCTGCAAGCATTTGTATTATCTTTAAGTCCCAAAAAAATTATTTTCATTACTCACATTACCCTTTTTTCGTTTTATTTATTTTTTGCTTTCATGTGCTCACCCACTTGCCTCCTGTGTGGTTGTGTCACAATGCATATGTAGATGTGGACATCCATTCTCGATCGTGAACATGTGCACAAACTATCATCGAGTCCGTAGAGAAAGAAAAAGAGAGATTATGAGGTGATTGTCCAAAAACGAATACTTGTCTTAACTCTTTTACAGAATACGAGCGCAAGAGTGCTTTTGCAGACGACGATATGAAACCATTTCCAGGGATGAATTTTATTTATAATTCGTACACATAAACCAGTTGAAAGAAGATCAAATCTTGGGGTACTTGCAAAAAATTAAAAATAAGATAAACGATATACGCATGTGCTGCGATGCTGAAAATAGTGGATGATGAATGTTTGAGCGAAATCTTTTCATTTAAGCTATCTACAGCTATACATAATTACGATTGGTAATTATTGTCACTAGTAACATTATTAATTAGGGTCAATTATTATTAGTACTGTTACTATTAATTATTGATCCATTATTACTATAATTATTAATTTTATCGCGAAGATGACATTCAAATTCACAACGAGCACCGCGTCGATATAATTTTTGAGCGTGTTTAGCTTGATTATTATCATTACAATGCAATACATAAAAAATGCGCGCGTCCGTCAAATGGAAATATATTGTTGCGAGATGGTTTTACACTATAGTGATGTGCAAATGCTCAAGCGATGTCAGAGTTAATAAATGAAAGCTAGAAAAAGTTAAATGAAATGCAAAACGGAAAAATAAATTACGGTGTATGTGTGTGCATGGACCGAGTGAGTTTAACTACATATACATACCTACTACATGTCCAGTCTATTTGTACATAGTTCGTTTTTTTGATAAATTTTATTTCTTATATTATTATTTAACTCAATGGAATTACAAAAACAGCAATGTGAAAAAAAATCACGCGATGTGCACGAGATGCAATGTGTAATATTAAAAGTGGACTGTAATCGCGTTTAATAATGTGCAAAGCTTAGTGTATTTTAAGGAAAACAAAAGAATATGCATAGAAGTATTTAAAATAAATAAATAAATAATGAAGATACATAGCGAAGCTACCGAAACTGCATTTTGCACCAAAGCAATCGCCGGTGTTTCTTCGATCGCTTTGTTCCTACGTAACTCTCAAAGTGCTACTATAACTTGTCATTCTTTTTTTAAATATGTATATTTAAACAAATGATACATACACTTCAAAAGTATATAGTGCACAATCTGCGACATTTATACTTTATTTCTATAGAGAAATGAACAACACTCAACACACATGAACAGCGTACAAAGTACTAAGTGATTGAAGTGATCGAAGTGGCGTCTTTCTTGGTGTAAGTACCATAAAGTAAAGTTCATAGAGGCAGCTTATATAGTTCAATTCCGGAGTGCGACGAGCGTCAAGCGAAGTCGATCGTTTTTTGAGTGGAGGGTTCGCTTGACTTGTAGTCAAGTTCTGTTAAACCCATCCGATCTCTGGCTACTTCTAAATAAAAAAAACGGGGCTCGTTTGCGCGTGCAGATGCGTATACGGCTGAGAAGACAATATATATATATATATATATATATATATATATACATCGGTCTTGCTTTCGTCCACATCTCTACTTGGAGGTGTCATCGCGGTGTTGGCCTTTATCTCAGAGTGCTCGAACCCGCTTTTCAGTTCCTCTACGCATTTTGCGCTTGAACACGTATTTCAAACGTTATAGTGGCAAGGGGTATTTTGTTTTCTCGTGATTTTACTTTTTTTTTGCGCGTGATCGTGCCTGTTAGATCCATTTTTATTTCAAGATTTATTCGGCGTTTAGGTCAATGTACGAATAAATATCGAAGCACGCACGGTGAACGCTTTTCCGTGCACGATTTCGTAATTTTAATCGATTATATACGGGAAATATGTATTTATGATACAAGCGATTGTTGAGATTTTAACGTCAAATAAAACTTCCGTCCATTTATTAAAAAGTTATGTTTTTGCGAATTTTTGAAGAATCCTACGATTAATTAATTGGTTACGTTGAACATAATCGTTTTAAAACACATCACGCGATTTGTGTATTTAAATTTAGTTCGTGCACCGTCGATATATTTTTTCATGTGTTTTTGTACAAATTATGTGTTGGAAGTCTTTGACGTTAGAATCGAATTGCTTGCAAGACTGCCTCGGTCGTCACCCTACTCTTATTTTTTTTCTCGTTTTCTCGAAAACCGATTATGCTTTTTGCGTCGACAAAAGAGAAATAGCTTTACCCGTAATCGAGTAAATTTCGCGCCACGTACTTGATTGATACGATTTAATAATTAAACTTTATACATTGTAAAGAAATACTTGTTATGGTTTAGCGAACGCCAAGGGAAAAGTTGTAAAGCGACGTGACTTTGTATTAATTAATGATGTTAAGAGTGGCGATCCCATGGTAGGATTCAATGTCGACTTTCAGAATATTTATTTTTATCTCGTAATTGTAACACACTATGTGCTTAATAAATATTTTGCATAAATTAAAAACCTCCAAAATCATTCATTTTAATTTGGTGTAGTTTAAAAATAATGTTTCGACAAATAAAATGACAATTATTTATCCAGAATTCCTTTTAATCGCCAATGCAATTATTTCTCATCAATTTTAAATACCCACATTATTGATATATGTACATACATGTACATATAAATAAATATGCCTCAAGCTGCAAAAAAAGAAATTGTTTCACATTTGCCGAGGTCGCCGGTTAACTTCCCGGTAGAAATACTTACTAGTTTTTTTTTCCAAACTGGGAAAAACATCAGCTACTTTTCAGGATAAGTTATAAGTATAATAAGTATTAGTTTTAGAATTTTCCCCCAATTTCACTCCTTACAGGAAATCAAATTGACACCGGGAAAAATCATACAAGAGAAATTTGTAAGATAACACAAAAAATGAATGAACAACAACGCAAGAAAAAAATCCTGCAGCTGCTACCCAAGTACTCATCCCGCGTGGATGAAAAAAAAAAATCAAAATCTTGTGGGGTCGCATGACAATAAAATAATTCGGGGAACTTACCCGAACGCGTGAAAACAACTATTCTAGATATGCCTCCTGGTGTTTCTTTGAACTCATGAGTAGTATGTCCGAGGCGGGCGGTAGCGGCGGCGGCGGTGCGTTATCAAAAGCGATTTCGGCCTCCGACGCGTGATACTCGCGCTGCTGCTACTAAGTACTTACTTCTGAGGTGTCAACTGCGTGCCCGCAGTAGTGCGGGACTACCTGACGGCTGACACGTCTCCACTGAGCATTCCTTGTTGTGTTTTCACACGCCGCAGCAGCGCTTAATCATCACCGCGACGATGTCGACTGTGTTGAGCCCATCATCCACTCGTCCGAAAACACCGAGTCTCAGGAATCTGAGGATTAAAGCCATCCGGAACAGATTCGATTCGAGGAAAACGATCGTAAGTTGGTGTATTGTTTCAACGACACGATAATATTGGATACTCTTTATAATATAAAATAAGGAAAACCACACAAATTTGGCAGCAGCGCGCGCGTGTGCATGTGACTATAAGAGATCGAACGTTCGGCATATTTTCAAAAGTACTTATAGTGCAACTGTACGGAAGGAATCACTCGGAAGGTTCATTCTCTACTATAAACTTCAAAATATATCACAACCCGTTAAAAACTATATCTGAGAAAACTCGCTCGGACAAGTTCTGTTTACACACTACGCGAATTGTAAACACGGTATATACCCTACCCCCCCCCCCCCCTCCGCGCGCACGTTATAAGCTGGCATAGCACGCGCGCGCGTCCAATGTTTGATCTCAACAAACACGACGCTTCGCATGACAATAGTTGGGAAAAAAGAAAAAACAAAAATCGTAATTTCCCCAGATCTGCGAAAATTCCACGCTCATCACCTGCAGCGGCAAAAGTTTGTTCGACGCCATAGCCGAGGACGACGTCGAATCGGCGTTCGAGTCACTGAAGAGCGGGGCCGATCTCTCGAGCGTCAACGAAGACGGACTGGCCCCTTTGCACTGCGCGACGAGGGCGGGGAATAAAGATATGATGGAGATGCTGTTGAATTACGGGGCTGATGTCAATCAGCGCTGCTGTCAAAACAATCAGGGTCAAGGTCCGTTGGTTAACGAAGTGCAGACGAAGATTGGCAAGAAGAGCCGGCAGCCGAGTCAGCCGGCAGCGGGTAGTTGTCAGAGTTTCGGAACTACGGCCCTGCAGGTGTATATACTCGAAATGCTCGATCTGTAATTTATAATCATCCATCATAGCAAAATATAACGATTTCAGATCGCCGTCGAAATTGGAACGCTCGGACCGGTGGAGCTTCTGCTGAGACGAGGTGCCGACACCGGGATAACAAACGAGAAGCGGGAGAACTGCCTCGTGATAGCTGCGAGGCGAGCGTCGGCGCGGCCCATGCTGAAGCTGCTGCTTGATTCCGGGGCCGATCTCACGAGCGAGCGGAACATCGAGTACATCGTGCTCGACAGGGTCCTCCTGAACTGCGACCTAGAGTCGTTCCTGCTGCTGCTCGAGCGGGGCGTCGACATAATCAACATCAGCCGCAGCTCCAGGAGCCTGCTGTCGGCGGCCGTCAACCGGGATCCTGGTATTCTCAAGTGGCTCTTGGATAGGAATTACTTCGACCTGGAGCAGAAGAACATGAAGGGCGAGAGCGCACTGCATTTGGCCGTTGGGGCGGGTTTGCTGGCGACTGCCGAGTGTCTTCTCGAGCACGGGGCGAAGCTGGAGAGCTGCTCGAACGACGGCTTCACGGCCCAGGATCTGGCTGCGAGGAGTGGCAACTCTGAGATGTTACGTTTACTCGACAGCTGGAGATATGGGCTCAGTGGGATCATCTTTTCCAGATACATCCAGGCTGAGGATAACTATTGCGAATCTAGGGTGTACGTTTGAGTGTCCTTTTTTGATTTAAGGGTATACTTTATGTATATACAGGGCTCAATTTTCCTGATGTGTGCACTGCCTCTGGTGTAATATTACTTACCTGCTGGCGTGTATTTTAGTCTACGGCTGTGATGATAAGTACTGTGTAACATTAATCGTAAGATAGAGACAATTTAATTGTTGCGTACACTTTTTTTACTTGTTTTTATGCAATAGTATTACGTAATTAAAACTATTCTCGTCACTAAGGGACGATTTTTAAGGAAAAAATAATAATAAAGAATGCACGTCCAATACAAAGATATTTTATACCAAAATATCTTATTATTGTTCGTTCTACGTAGAAAAGGAAGTGGATTACTTATTTTTGTTTTTGTTTTTATTCTACTGTTAAAAAAGTTCAATCGCTACGGAAAAAGTTATAAAACATGCGAGTTTAGTTGTTCATCTTGAAGCGAGGTCGGAAAGGCTGATCGACGTCGATGTCCAAGTGCTCCAGGCGCGGTTCAAATGATCCCTTTGGTTTTGAAATTCTGTGAAACGTAGGTACGCAATTAATTTAAACACCTGCACCGTTGACATGTTTTTCATCATTCATCATACGCTTTGCGCGTGCGCAAGATCAACACAAATTAAAATCACCTCTGAGCACGAATGGATGTTCGCGGGCTGGAGGTCTTGCGATTCTCGCACTCGACAGCTTCCGAGAGTCCAAAATCGGTGACGTTCCCGAAATTGTTACCGAGGTCGATTTCCGGAATCCACACATCTTTTCTGGCGAAACACCAGAGTCAGACTCTTTCACGTTGCAAAGTTAATACGCTGCTCAAGCTGTAGCGGAACAATCTACTTACTACCTCGAGCTGTACTTTCTTCGTCTCGGTCCGCAAAGTCCCAAAGGGATGACTCGGTAAAAAATATCGTTGGTCGTCGCGTAGTTATCGTAGAACGCCCGACCGTAGTGCTCGAGTAGAAATTCGGCGCCTAATCCCTACGTACAACATACAACGAATAGTTTAAACGATTTTTTTTTTTTTAATCACTTCTATTTACCCCGGCCCGCGTTTTGTGCTCTTCGGACGATTTTCTATCCCTTTTGAATTCAAGATTCTTCTTGCACGTATAGGTACTGTCATACGACGTAACCCAACTATCGGTTGGTGGCTGGTAATCGACTCGCCTCTCGAACCAATTGCCCACCAGTACGTTCGGGCTGTACCTGCACTTTCTGGGCTCGATTTGCGACTCGTCGTCGCCACGAGTTGCCGATTTCAAAGACTCAGCTGTAGTTACGATTTTCGCGATCTTTGGTTGTTCAGTGCAGGCAAAGTTCATCGATGCCATGGTAGCGATGAAGATGCTCGGAGATGGTAATTTTGAAAAACACGCGGTTTAGGAATGATTGTTATCCGAAATTAGGCGAAAGATATTCGTAGACAACGAGTACGCCGACATCCCTGAAGTTGTTGCTGTAATGGATGGGAGCAATCTCGACCTCAGGCAAAGGGTTGTCAAAAAAGAGTGGTGGAAATATATTTCGTTCCTGTTTCGCCTACAAGCTCAATTATGCGTGACTCTAGGCCGAGATAGTTTCACTGCTATTCCTACATTCCAGTATGGGGGGAAAGACATATAACTATCAACAGTAACGCTGTGCATTGTTGAGCGATGTCGGTGTATAAAAAGAGAGTTGCCGATCTCCGGGAGAAAAGTATTAACCATGTAATCACAAGTGATAACCTGGATGAACAAATTGGTTACCGAATCCAAGGTCGTAACATCGAAAGAAATAAGAGTGTAGTCTTTAGGCAGTGTTGGGAACAGTGCTTCGATCTTGATGCGATTAGTCAGTTGTTGCAGAACCACAAATTCGCTATGTTGACGCTGCTGTCAAATTTTGCCCCAAGAGAAAAAATTACCGTCACCAAATAGACGACGACGACGACGACGACGAAGATGAAGAGGAAAAAGGCACAAGAGTAGTTGCGAATTATGGAGCCATTTACGAACTTATTAAGAACGGCGTATCGCCCCAACAACGCGGAAAAATATTTAGGATGCTGAGACCCTGCTTCAGCATCGAGAAGGTGGATGCCAACTGTGCGAGTTACGAGACTCCACGGAGTCCACGGTTCATTGATGGCTCGCCTAATTTTTTTAAGAATTATTATACGTCTTTATGTACAAGTCGTATCCCTAATTCGTGTACTAATAAACTGTCGACCTTTCTTTACTTCCAGCGCTCGAGCAGCAGCAGGTAGTAGCGCACATCCTTAATTACAACAAGCGTTCCAAACCAGAGGGGCGAATAAACGTAGCTCTAACAAGTTTGCTGTGTGGTTCATTCAATCGCTTTGTCGGATTAGGTGAGTGTACATTTTTGTCTCCCTCTCAATGTTTGAAAACATGTAATGTAAAATAGTGAAATAAAATGGCTAATATTTTCAGATTCCGGCAAGCGTCTCACCTTGGGCGGCTACGTCGTGGAGGGCGATTTGACGGTCGAAATGAAGAACCGAGGGATTCCGTACAAACTGTCGTCGAAACAATTTCGCCACATGGCTGGCGATCCCGGGAGAAAAAGAATCCTTCGGAACGCCTTGAGAAAGATTGACGAGTGGCAATCAAAGCTCAAAAACAAGCACTACCTCGATCTTAGACTATCGGACGCCACCCGCACCACTGTCGCTCGATTGAGATTGTCTCTGTTCAAGAAGAGGCGAACGGCTATGTAGCACAGAAAAGTCGTGGCACTAGGCTACGATAGGTACATCAGGACGTGAAAAGCTATGAGCAGTGTTGTCGCTGAGATCATCTACGGCGACGCGAGGGGACCGGATAAGCGGAACATCCACACCTTCGTATCTATTGGAGATGCAAAGCTACCCAACTTTACACACGGCTACAAGAGCTGCCCCCTCAAGTCGATTGCTCTCGGTCCAAGACTGCACGCCCAGAGGACCCCAATTGTGCCGTGGTCTGTACAGACGAGTACAGGACCACTCGGTTGGGCACACGCAATCTCGAGGACGGGACTGCAAGGGTCAGGCGCATAATCACCGCAGCACCTTTAGCAGAAAACAGGAGGGTGCCACCCACTGCGGCAGCTGGGGAAACAGGGACGTCCTCTCGTCTCCAAGTTATCCAACTTTGCAAGGCCGACGGTCGACGTTAACAACTCGTGATGATAAGTCTTACAATGTCGTAATTATTTGGCGAAGGTAGAAAACCTCTAGCAGACTTTATGTACTATCACCATATGTATACAATCTTTTTTATTACACCTGGTTCAATTAATAAATAAATTTCAACTCCTTATTGAACCAAAAACATTTTCAAATGTTTCAGGCGAGCTGCATCATAATCCTGAAAAAATTGCTGGCGACAACAAAGCTATTTAGCTACGATTTGAATGTGTGATCGCTAACGGTGATTCATTCAAGTAGACACATTTTAAGTACCGTCTTGGACGTGCACTTAGTAGATGAAATCATCGGTCTCTTTTACGCTCTTTGGCGGAATTGAAGCCTGTGACGGAAACGAAAATAGTCATCCGTTTTACGGCTGAATTACGGGTTGAGGCTATAAATTTTGGAAATGGGCTCTGTTGCCGAGAGAATAAAAGACTGATACTTTTCTGTACAATTTCATACATTTTTCACTAAGCCGTGAATACACTTTTATTTTTATTCTGTACACAAAAATTAATTGTTTTATTTTCCCAACTACGTAGCAGTATAAATATAGATAAAAATATCAAAAAAAGATTTTCGCTGAAATGCTGCAGTCTCGATGGCAGTGCGGTTATTTATACAGTACAATAATTTTACTCATATAAAATGTATATACAGTCGATTAATAACACTATGACATCTTTGGAAAAATTTTAAGAGCAAACATCTGCTTCTATTCGTTTGAAAAACAATTGTCAAAAATTACTTCAATGACTAAACGCATGACAGTGAAGTGGTTTATGGATCTTTTTTTATTAGAACTATTGTACTAATTTGTTTAATCTATTAGATTCAAAAATAAATGAAAATAATTAAACAGTCGTACGCAAAAGTTAACTAGAAGAGTCGGACAAATAAAAAGAAAAAATAAACTTGAAACGATAATTCATTTTTTTCTCAATTCGAATGAAAAGTTCATTTATATGAATCTCTGAAGGCATTAATTAGTTTATTAATTTTAGTAATCTACTGTATATTAAGCATGATACGAAACGGATGAATTAAACACTGGAAATATTCTCAACTTTGCAAAAGTTTTACAGTTATTTTTCGGAAACTCAATATCACAGACTATTAATTAAGTTGTAAGAATTAAATATTAATAGAGTAGCATTAAAGAGAAATCAAAACAAACGTAGCTTTTTCAAAAAATACAAATTCATTTTCAATAAAAATACATCTCATCGAGGGTATGTATGTATTTGATGCATTCAATAAAAACTATTACGATTCGGAAATATTTAGTTAAAATATTTTCCGTTGATCAAAATAAATAATAAAAAAAATTTTCAAACAATTCTTAAAGTAAGATTTAGAACCTATCCTTACGCTCAAATAACAAGCATCAAACACAAACAAATACCATTAAAAGTTCTTCAACTGATCTACTTAGCGTAGCAGTGTAGTACCAACAACTACCATGTTTAGGACTAAGGAGCCACAAAGCAAAGCCGGTAGCCAAACCGGATTCAAAACGATGGTAGTGGTGTGCCCAGTGCATTGTACACCGTTTTTCGTATGACACTGGTATAAATGAGGCGGTAACTTGTTGACTTGAGGCGCTGTTTGACTCGTCGACAAGCGATTGCCATGATTACTAGCAGTCGATTTCGAGGTGATTTCAATTGGTCTAGTAAAGCCGCATTGTTGCTTGGTGTACTGATCGAGTTCGTGAAGAGACGAGCCTATTCCTGAGCTCTGGCTCGACGAACGTGATAACGTTGGTGACGCGTCCGTTGTGCCGTAAAACGGATGACTATTATTACCCATACCAGCAGGTGTCTGCCAATAACCACTGGCCACCCATGAGGATTCCAGCATTGCCTGAGGTGAATGGAGTCTCGGGGGAGCAAGGATCGAGCGCTTTTGTTGTAAATATCGCGAATTCCGATTGAATATGTCTGGTGACGATGTACCATAAACCCGCGTTTCAAAAATTCTCTGACTAGAGTTCCCTGTTGATGAAGCCTTATCATCTCGATTACCCAAAGATAGAAAGTTTAGACTGCTCAAGCTTTCATTTAAAGCACGCGTTTCTTTACAGAGGCTTTTAGGAAACGTGGTACAAGATGAGGCCTTCTTTGGGTAGGGGTCAAAAGAAGAAATTTTGTTTGATGACCTGTAAAAACAAAAATTTATTAGAATGTGAAATATGTATTATTATCAGAACTTACCATTCAAATGAATTGACGGGTTTTATTGGAATAGGCGATTCGACGGATTCAGGCGTCATCAAATTATCAGTTATATTTACAGGAGAATACAAGCTTCTACTTGGCTCCTTGGGATGTAAAATCTCTTGACTTCGTAGCATTTCAAGCTCTGGTGAAAAAAATTGAGGTGCAAAAGAGTTTTTCCCTGGAGATTCTAATTTCTTAAGAGCCAAAGATTGACTGGTCATTGTTTTATGATATTGAGACTTTAGATTTGATAATCCTATTGCAGTTGCAAGTGTCATGATCTACGAAAAACATGAGATTCAAATTTTAATTGTTCATGAAAACGGCTAGCAGCAGTAACTAAACTTACAAAGTATTGATACATGTTGTTATCTGCAACGGTCCAGTGGCTATTTAACTTTATTTGCAGCAAGCTTAGAATGGCAGAAGATGAAAATGTTGTCACACATACAAGACAGAACCATCCAATTATTGGAAGAGTATCAAACTTTCCTCTGCTGACTGGGCGAGCCAGGCAAGCAAGTAACTGAAATACTAATCCACATAATGGTAGATACCAAGCTTCAGAATAGTAAATAGTCATGGAAGCGACTATTGACAAAAGTATACGCAAAATTTTTTCAATTTTGTCCCTGTTCTGAAAATATTTTAATAAAATGTATTAAAAAATTGCATTATATTGTCGCAAAACATGTTTGTAACTTACTTGAATTATGTTATTAATGGGTTTTTGTTTGAACAAGAGCATTTTATACTCCATGAGCCACAATTTTTGCTTGTACAAAACGGTTTGTACAATGGATTGACACTTGCCACATAACGGATGTTTCTTCTCGAAATTCTGTTTAAATTTAGCAATTTGTTTATCGCTGTAATTATTTATTGAATCTTCAAGTTCCCTAAATGTAAGCAATTTCAGTTCTTCCATTTTAATACACTCATCGCACAACTTATACTGCTTACTAGAATATTTCTTCTTATCACAGTAAGAGTCATTGTTACTATTTTTCCTAGCTAATCTATGTTGCTCGGGTATCTCATAATTATAATCTCCATCCTGATACAAAGAAAAAAAAGTTTGATAAATAATGTTGGATTGTTTACAGCGAGTGAAGGTAACCATGCTGAAGTTCACCTTGGAGAAACCATTGTACTGGTGACAATGGATGCACATCCACCAGTCCAGTGTCCATCTTGGCACCTTTGAATTGCCATTACAAAACCAACAGTTGACGTAAACAGGCCAACGATTCCTGTACTTGGGATGGAGGGAAAAAAAAACAATTTCAAAATAAAATCGTCACAACAATGAGTAGCCAAAAGTAAACAAAAGTAGGTGAGTGAATAGACCAAGTATGTACTTGCCTTAGTTTAAAAAAAATTGTGATACACGTCACGAAAGTAAGCACGGAGACGGAGATGACGGGAATAAAATTGATCAACAGATTTGCATCGAAATCCATTTTTGATTCCCTCGCAATGAGCACTTCTTTAACACACTGCAAAAGTGTCATAAAATACAATTATCCATTAAACAACTGTCTCTCCCGCCAAGCTCACACAATAAATGCACTGCTCCTTCTGAGCGACCTAACCTCAAATCTCCACGTCTTCCATTGTTCACTACTGTAGCGTAGGTCCGATAAAAAAAACTCGCAATTTACGGCTGAGCGGGCTGAGCCACTTGCACAGAACGATAACGCATGATTATAGAGGGTCGCCGGCTCCGATTTTGACGATTTTATATCACTAATAAGTATATTACGCGCGACTTTGTTGTGTTGTTGTACTCCGGCAGACGACTCTCACGTGCGCGAGTTTTGGAGAGTTTTCAGCCATCTTGGTAGGGACTATTTGATCCGGAAAGTTGCTGAACCGTATGTATAGGTTGGTTGGTTGGTTTTATTTAATGGCAGGGGGTACGCATGGACACCGCTACGCCACAATGCAGGCTTTAAGCATTTATTTTGACTGTTGATGGT
>JAPYYV010002565.1:0-17733 GCA_030522625.1 Copidosoma aretas
TTCCTAACTAGCTCCCTCCTCTCTCCCGCTGCCGCTCTGTGGTGGGCCCACGAAAGAGGGGGGCGCATGGACACATGGCTACGCTATTGTACATGACACATTACATGATTTCAGATGTCTTTGCAAGTGTTCCGCTCTTAAGGCGAATCCGTCATAAAATTGTCCAAAAAGATATAAATCACATTGTATGAATAAAGGTTATGAGTAAAGCGCGCAGAGGGTCGAATACATCTTTATATATAATATAGCTCTATAGTTTTACGACCAATACTAGCTTCTCCTCGCTCCCCCCCTAAATAAGGTAGATTTCGTGAATTTTAGCTGTAAAATTCGACCCTAAAAAAATAAGTTAACTCATCACCGCTCATCACCAGATTCCCGTCAGACTCCCCTCTTAGCTCCTTCCCGCTGCCCTCGAAAAATGTTTTGGTTTCATCGTGAGTTTTGACTCTAAAATCAGTTTCTTGGATACAAACTATTCGGTCATACTTTCTATGAATTTTAGGTTTAGAAATTTCATTAAAGTATAAAAATTTTGTCTAATTTGAATACGTTATTAAAAAAATCCACCTAAAAATATAGAACGTCATTCTGTATGAAATTCCTTATGTCAACCATATGTAACTACATATGGCATTACATATGGTATTACATATGGCAATACATAAAAGGTTTCGGGTTGGTACTGCCATATGTGATCCCATGTGAAAAAACATGGAATTACAACTTCAAATTCAAAAAAATTTTAGTCACATATTTGGTTGCTGATTGGTTGATAATTAGTTTGATTAAAAATAATCTGTTTCTCTAAAATAGTTATCTTTACCAAGGGAATAACAATCATGCGTAATATAGGAGTAAAACAGAGTATACTATAAAGGGCCTATGCAAGGAAAATAATACTTATGTAAAATAGTGTTCTTTTAAATTTTATATTCAAAAGATATCAATCTCGATCGCAGGTTTTAAAATAAGCTGCAAAAATAATTCCTCAAAAAGAAATATGATGTATAAAGTCTTAACTTATACCTTAATTTTTATGAACTAGAACTACATTAACTATAAGTATTAAAAAAAAATAAAAAAAGAACACTCGTATAAAAATAATAAATTACTTTAATGTAACAAATTTCAAGCATGTAATAAATTTTTCAAATTTCATTTACGAATTTTGACAATACATAAAGTAGGAAAATTTTGTTTATAACAAAATCTTAAAATCTACGCAGTTGAAATATTCTTAGAGTAAGGTGTCGGTTTATCTGCAAGAAAATCATAAAATCACTAGATGTTCTAAAAGCTTGTCAAATAGAATAGTGGAAATTGTAATAAATATGTATATAATGAGCAAAAAGTGTCATGAGTAAGAATGCATTATATCGACGAAATTATTGAACCCATATAAGTATATAGATAATCTTCTATTAATGCAATATGCATGTGATTAAATGTATTAGAAAGTAATTATTTATATGTTTATTGTAGCTGTCATAGTTGTTCTATAAGTACATCAAATGTATGATAATTTTAAAATGAAAAGATTGAGTGAGCACACCCAAAAAAATGGTACCGTATTTGTTCTACATTAATGCACTCGCTAATATATGCTAAGTTGAACTTGATTATTTGTTGTCTAGGATCAAAATACATCATGTCTGTATATGTGTCTTAAGTCCTAGCCCAAGCAATACTTTTTTTCAATGCTTAATTATTTTTCAAATGAAAAGTTTTTTTAAAAGAATTATTTTCAAAACAGTATTTAAAAAAAAAAAAGTTAAAATATTTAGAAATAAGAAAAATATAAATATTCATAAAGAAGAAAAATTTTTAATCGAAGAATGAAGCTATTATAAGCTTGTTTAATATATGAGCAAAATAGGTGAATTTAAAAAAAATTATTCTATATTCGTATGATAATTATTTATATAAAACATTATATAAATATAAAAAGTTAGGAGGTTGGCAAGCAGAGCGAGCAGGTCGATGAATATACATATGGAATAAACATCACAAAAAAAAGAACAGGTTACGTCATCTATCTGCACAGGTAGCAGAGAAACTAGAAATCATAAGATCTATAAAGGTAAATCATTGCAAATCAATAAACAGGATTCCACAATAATTAAGACGAAAATAGTGATTATAGGTAAAATCAAACAATACTAGAAAAATAAAAGAAAGAGTAAAAATACAAATAGAGGCTAACGTAACAAGAATAAAAATGAAAAATAAGAGACGAAAAAATTAAAAAAGCTTGAGATAACCAAGCAAAGTAGCAGAAAGCAAAAGTTAAATAAGTTTCAGAAATCTATTAACGAATAAAAACAGAAAAAAAGAGGGATGGTCATAAAAGAGGCATAAGAGGGTAATTTTAAAAATATGCTAAATGGCAATAAATACGTATTATACGAAAAATAAAAAAAAAAGAGTACAGAAATCAACAGCAAAGTCTAGAACAATTTGTTCATGAATATATTCATGATTGAACAAAAGAATGACTTATGAAAAATAATAAACAGAGAAGACACAGGGGAAAACAGAATTATGGAAAACGGTTTTAAGAATCTGCAAATAATTAGGATACTACATTTGACAAATAAACTTCATAGCTTATAGACGAACGCACATAATATCGAACCTTGGAAAATAGCAAGAATCTATCAAATTTACGAGGCAGGGAGAAAGTGGAAAGGCGTTAGAACTACAACATAGTGGCTTTTTGAATGGCGCATACAAGATTCAAGCAATTATGAAAAGGAAGAAAAAGATACCATATTTTTGTACTAAATAATTTAATTGAAAGTAAACTATACGGAGTCGTCAAAAAATTATATGCCGTGTTTGTAGAATTCGAAACAAAATTTAATAACATAAATAGAGAAATATTACTGGTCAAATTAGAATTAATGGTGATAGGTATTGAAATGACGAAAATGTTGAAAAAAAACTTAAAAGATGCAAAAAACAGTTGATTATAACCAAGGGACCAACAAACTTATTTAAAACTATAAAAGAGATTAGGCAAGGGTGCCCATTAAGCCTGGTACTTTTAAGTTTATTTACATAGAGTATAGAAGATAAGCGGATCTAAAATAATACAAGAGGTGTAACTAAAAGAAAACTTAAAATTCACTATCTTACACTACTTGATGACGTTGTTTTAGGCGCTTAGCATTTTGAAAACTCAAAACATGTGAAAATTGACTTAGATGAATATGGCACAAAATAGATACTACTACAAAATGTATAGACACACGGATGTATATGAAGATTGAAGGCGGGGAGAGTGCATGGATTTGGGAATGTAAAAGAAAATAAAAAGAATAAAAATTACATTCAGATTAACAAATATCATAATGATTTCCAATGCGATCACATCAGGGTATATGTGAGAAATAGAGGCGGGTAGGGTTAGCCTAAAAATAAGCATAAGAAAAAATGAAGAAATTTACTTTTTGCAAAAAATAAAAATGCACTAGAGCAAGTAGCCTTATTTATGCTTAATGGAAGAATTAATGTACTCAATAAATACAAATCATACAAAAAAGGCAAAGAAGTGAGAGTAGTATATTAAAAAGTAAAAGATGAGAGAACGAAAGGACTTATAAAAAGAGCAACGGAGGAAAATAAACATAAGAGAATCCAAAATGATCTTACAAAAGAAAGGAAGACTTTTGTTGATCAAGAAATATAGAAAACTATAGGGTAACTAATCAGTATACCATCCGTGAAGGATAAACAAAAACGAAAAAAACAGAGAGTAAAAAATATAGCAGAACGAACAACATATCGGTAATTTTGAAAGTTTTGGGTTATTCGTAGACTGTCGGCTCTGCAATAAAAGCAAAAAAAAAAAATTATAAAGCACATATTGCTATGTAAAGAGAAAAAATACAGAACATTAAATAATAATAATAATAATAATAATTATAATAATAATAATAATAATATGAGCTAGAAATATAGGATTAAAATATAATGAAGAGATATGCAGGAGGGAGATGATTTATGTGAATATATAAAATATTTATGTAGGTAAAAAAGATACTACATTTAATGCATAAGAAATAATCTTCAATCCAAACCTTATGCTATATCTCTTTTGTTTGAGTCTAAAACTGCTTTGCCTGCGTTTTCCACCCTACCTGTCGTTTATTCTCCGTGTCATGAACATTTTTGTGTTGAGAACTACACTTCTTCTACACAAGGTCTATTTCCTAGTTTTATTCCTCCAATGCTATAAAACTGAATATTTTATTTTTTTCATGTCGCGTTCCAATATATACTTTGTACCATATTTATTTAAGTCTTTTTTTACATGTTTTGTCTTAAAAATGCTTAGCGCCTAAAACAACGTCATAAAATAGTTTAAGATAGTGAATTTCGAATTTGCCTCCGGTTAAACCTCCTGTATTATTTAAGATCCACTTATCGTCTATATCCTACATAAATAAGCTTGAAAGTACCAGGCTCCATGAACACCCTTGCCTTATCTCTTTTATAGTTTAAATAAGTTGTTGTCGTTGGTAGTGATTAACTGTTTTTTTGTATTTTTTTAGCTTCTTTTCTACAATTTTATTCTTTTCATACTAATTATTTTTAATTCTAATTTGACCTGTAAGATTTCTCTACAAATGTTATGAAATTCTGATTAAGAGACTATAAACACAGCATATAATTTATTAATGACTTCGTATAGTTTACATTCAATCAAATTATTTACTACGAGAATATAGTGTCTTTTTCTTCCTTTTGGTTTGATGCCAGCCTAACTCTTTTTTACTATTTTTTGCTGCTTTACCTCTTTTTTTACCTTTTTAGTGATTATAATTTGTTAAATTTTTTTTTGTTCCGTTAAAAAGCCACTTCTTTGTAATTTTAACGCCCTATTAATTTCTCCTAGCCTCGGGAATTTGATGGATTCTTGCTGTTTTTCAAGGTTCGATGGTATGTGCTTTAGTCTATAAGCTATGAAGTATGTTTATCAAATAAATCATTCAAATTATTTGTAGATTCTTAAAACCGTTTTACATGATTTTGTCTTCTCCTGTGACATCTCTGTTTTTAATTTTTTCCAAGACAACCTTTTATTCCATAATGGATATATTCTTGGAAAAATCGTTCTAGACTTTGCTGATGATTTATATACTCCTTTTTTTATTTCCGTATAATATCTATCATTGTTGTCTCTTGAAAAATTTTGAAGATTTTCTTCTAATGCCTATTTCCTTATGACCATCCCTATTTTTTTTCTGTTTTAATTTGTTAATAGCTTTTCCATCCTCATTTAACTTTTGCTTTCTGTTACTTTGCTTGGTTTTCTCAAGCTTTTTTTAATTTTTTTATCTATTACTATTCATATTCATCTTTTTTACGTTAGCCTATGATTTTATTTTTATTATCTCTTCAATTTTTTAAGTATTATATGATTTCACCTACAATCAATATTTTATGCTTGATTATTGTAGAATCTCGTTTATCCCTCTGCAATGATTTACCATTATAGATCTTATTAGATGTAGTTCCTCTGCTACCTCTGTAGATAGATTACGTAACCTTTCCTATTTTTGTGTTATTTATTCTATATTTATATTCGCCGACCTGCTCGCTTTGCTCGCCAACCTCCTAATTTTGTATATTCATATAATGTATCATACAAATAATTATTATAAGAATTAATAAAATTTTTTGTAAAATTACTAAATTTGCTATTATTTATTAAACAAGCTTATAATAGCTTCATTCTACGATTAAAAAAATGATGATTAAAATATGTTGCAATTTTTCCTCTTTATGAATATTTTAATTTTTTTGTGTTTTGATAATACTATTTTGAGAATATTTCTTTTACGAAATAATTGAACATCCAAAAAAAGTATTGCTTTGGCTAGGACATCAGACACATACAGTGACGATCGATACGCAAGATTATTAGTCCTTAAGTAAAGATGACTGTCTTATATAAATTAGATTATTTGGAAACAAACTGATTATCGACCAATCAGCAACGACATGGGCTGGGCCTACTCACTTATTATAGCATGATATCTTTTTCCGTCCAAGAATATGGCGACTTATCTACTTCTAATCAGGTGTTCGTACTCATTGTCATGGCTTATACACGATGATATATAAAACAAGGTGAGCTACTATATGGACATCAACCTATTACCAGCACTAAATGCTCGATATTAAGCACACTGTAAAAATACTGCACCTGTTATCGATTTAATTATTAATAAATACAAAAGAAGACCAATAATTCAAAAAACATTGTATTTCACGTTATGAGAAATGTTTCGAAAATCTTTCCATGATTTGAATGATAGAATTAAAAAACATGCTTATTATATTATGGACAGGAACACAATTTATTAAAGGGTGCGAAATAGCTAGAATATATCTGAATCACCCGGCAGGGAAGAGTAAGAGGTCGTTACAAAACTATACGAGAGTTGCGGTATTAAATAAAAGATATAAGATATTAGCAATCATAATTGCTAGAAGAGTAAAAGAATAGCTGGCTTTAGAGCGAATGGAAGAAAAAGGGACCATACTTTTGTAATAAACCGTTTAATTGAAAAAAAACTAAGGAAAAAGAAAATTAATTATATGCTGTCTTTATAGACGTCAAAACAGCATTTGATACAATTAAAAGAGAAATTTTCTGAATGAAATTATACATAATATGGTTAGAGATAGGATGAATAGAAATACAATGTTTTAAATATATTTATGATATTGTGTTACATGCAGAGCATTCTAAACACATTAAGCGGTTGCTGAAAGACTTAGATAAATATTGTACAAAAAATAGACTGAAAAAATAAAAAAAGCCTTAATTTTAAAATGGAGAAGGGAAAGGAAAAGTTCAGTTTATATATTTAGGGGAGGTACTTCAAGTTCTAAACGAGTATTAGGACCTATAAGTTAGGTTCTTAAAAAAAAAATTTCTTTTTGTGGCACAGACAAAAAACAACGGGTAGGATACAAAGGGCTGTCAACGCAGTTTAGGGCTTAAGAAAAAAAAAGAAAGTAAGCAGATTGAATCAAAGATTTTTTTTTATGGTATTGATGATAAAAAATGTTGAACAAAAGGTTAGAAAACATGGAAAAAAAAAAAAAAAAAAAAGTAGGAAAAAATGGAAACGGATTTACAAAAAAATTGTTGGGTTTAACGTCAAGACACCAGGATACCTATGTAAAATAAAGGACAAAGTGTTGTCATAAAAAAGACATAAAAAAAACGTCAGATAGTTACTTCTTGCAATTGATAGCCAACCGAGAAAAAAGAGCTTAAGAAAATTAGACAGAATTCAACAAGGGGTACGGAGACTTTTATCTATCGGAAAAGAGAAAAAAACAGGATGGTAATTGACAGATATTGTAAAGAAATAAAAGACAAACCGGGAAGAGATAAATATTACGAATAGTAAAACTTATCAGGGGATTTTCAAGAGAAATGGTGTAGTCTGAGATATAAGGTTATAGAAAGAATGATAGAAGGAAAGAGTTAAATGATAAAACGTAGGCTCTTTAATAAAAGAAAAAAAAAACAAAAATATTTATACATAAAGAAACAGAAAAAAAGAAAAAGAAAAAAAGAGATAAGTAGGGAATGTTAAATTAAAAGGTAATGTAAGGAAAGCCATGGACACAGTGCAAGGAAATAGGTAGATGAGATATAAAAATATATGTCTTTCTAGAAATAAAAGTAAATTAGGGATTGCAGAGCAAAGCTTGCACGTAGGACCACATGTGCCTGTTAAATTTAAATATCAAGTGAACATGAAAAGTAATTCTTACATGATCCAATGTTGATATATAAAGGTGATTGATGTTTAACTCAGTTGTATCATTTTATATTAGATACTGTAAATACTTTAAGTATTATTTTAAAGGGTATTAAATTTTAAGTAAATATGACACCGTAACAAGTAATGTAATAGGATGTCAAAATTTGTACAAAAAATGAATAAAGGAATATTTTTTTTCGCTAATATTAAGTGATGATTTCAAATTGTTATCGTCTTACAAACTCATATTCATAATTGATTTAAAATTTTTAAATATGACCAAAAATAAGCGCCTAATTGTTCATGTAACAATAATTATTTATAAATATTATGTACATATATATACATATATGTATGTAAACATTCATATGTATCGATCTTAACCTTTAATACATTTAGAGTCATGTATTAGTATTAAATTGGTGATAATGATTTGCTAAATCTGAGAACTAATTTCTCATATTAAATATATTAGTAAATTCGAAGCAAAAATTTATGTGTTTATTTTGGGTTATCTACGTGTGTACGCAAGTATGTAATAAAGAATAAATTTCTGTATTAGCTATTTAGACATATAAATAAAAATATAAAAATATAGGAGTTGGCGCACGGAACGCGCAGAGGGCGAAGCCCCACTAGTATATACATATATATACGCACAAATCGAAAAAAATAAAAGCATGATTTAAAGAATTCGATTCAAGCTTTAATTTAAGCTCAAATAAAGCCTTCTATCTTGCTATTTTTCGGAGCTTTGGCCATTTTAATTATTGCTAGAAATGACAAGATCTGTGAATATTTTAAGGATTTCAAAAGTCAAATAATTTTTGTTCAACAAAATTTCTTGATGAAGACTATTGTTATTATTTTTCTAAGAGTGCAAGTAGTTGTTTACGGCAAAAAAAAGTGACTTTGCATGTACATTAGGACTGTGTCTCTTGAATTAGACGAGTTTTAAAATGAGTCACGCGCTATAGAACATTTTTAAAAGTAATATATAAACAAAATGTTGAGTAGCACTCTTACAAATAAATAAATATCTAATTTTTTAACTCTTAAAAAACATTTATTGCTTAAGAAAATTAAACAATTTCATACTTTTTTTTATACCGAAAATATCGTTAATAAGTAAATTCTTACAAAAATAAGTAAGACACAGAACTATGATTATAACTTCTTTTAGATTACAGGCATCCTTACAGGTGTAAAATTTACTAAATCTAGTATTGAAAATAAAAAGTCCCTGTGATTCCCATAAAATAATAGAGATAGCTTTTTTTTTATTGTAGCGGAAAGCAGTGGAAAAGCACCGAGTAACACGTAAAAAGTCACTAAATCGGTACACTATCGAGCCTAATGCTAATAAGCCTTAAACAACTTTTATTCGAAAAGAAGTTCTTAATATTTGCAACATAACACTTTAAATTTCTTTATTCATGAAAAATCATTTTATCCATGAACATTGTATAAATTGATCAGTAACACTCATTTTAAAAGTTCGGTGGTATTACTCATATGCGCACAAACATAGATAACCAAAGCGATCCCGTAAAAATTTGCTCAAAACTTGAACAAATATAGTCAATAAATAAAATAAGTTCACTGACTTGTCAAATAATTGTTACTAATTTAATACTGATTATGATTCTTATTGGTACTTTAAGTAAATATTGATACACATGTATATATGTATGTAAGATGTAAGCAATCATTATTATCAAAAAAATATTTTGGCAAAATTCATACCAAATATGTTTGAATGTAAATTTTGTATTTAATTATTTTTTTATTACTAATATAGGGTTTTATATACTTCTACATTTCCTTATTTTGTTTAATAACTATTAAAAAATGCATATCCTTTTAAATCAATACTAATTTTATATTAAATCAAATGTAATACGAAATTGACTAAACATACTTCCAAATGTAACAATTTCTTATTTCATCGGCAAAATATTATAATTTATAACGCATAACATATCATTAAACTTTTAATCTCTACTCTGTAGTGCCTTATTTACCTACATAACTATCTCATACATTTACATAAATCATCCCCCTCCTACAAATCTCACCATTATATTTTAATCCAATATTTCTGACTAATATTATGATTATTATTATTTAATGTGCTGGTTTTTTTTTAACATAGCGATATGTGCTTTACAATTTTTTTTTTTTGCTTTTATTGCAGAGCCGATAGTCACGAATAACCCAAAACTTTCAACATTACCGATATGTTGTTCTTTCTGCTATATTTTTTACTCTCTGTGTTTCTTTTTTTTTTTAATACTTTACGGAAGATAGTCTTGTCGATTACCTTATAGTTTTTCTGTATTTTCTAAATAACAAAGGTCTTCCTTTCTTTTTTAATATTATCTTGGATTTTCTCAAGTTCATTTTCCTTTGTTACTCTTTTTATAAGTCCTATCGTTCTTCCATCCTCTTCTTTTTAATATACTACTCTCACTTCATTGACTTTTTAGTAAGATTTGTATTTATTGAGTACGATAATTCTTGCCTTAAGCATAAATAAGGCCACTCGCTCTAGCCCATTTGTATTATTTGCAAAAAGTAAATTTTTTCATTTTTTCTCATGCCTATTTCTAGGCTAACCTTACCCGCCTCTTTTTCTCGTATAGATCCTGATGTGATCGCATTTAAAATCAGCATGATATTTGTAAATCTGGATGTATTTTTTATCCTATTTATTTTCTTTTCCATTCCTAAATCCATGCACTCTGCCCGCCTTCAATCTTCTTATATATTTTTGTGTCTTCGCACTTAAGCCAAATTTCATATTTTGAATACGCCTTCTATTTTTTTACTTATTTTTTTTCTGTTTCATACGCAAGTCTCCGCTACCAATGTGTAATATGATTTTATTATTTATTAGATGAAAAATAATCATGGATTCGAACTGTCTGCTATATCCCTTTTGCTTAAGCCTAAAACTGCTTTGTGTGACGTTTGCACCCTACCTGTTATTTTTCTCCGTGCCACAAAAATTTTTTGCTGAGAACCACGTTTCTGAGTCGATGTTTTAGTGTTAAACTTTCAATGCATCAAATTCAAATTCAAAGAAGTATATTTCTCTCGCTTTTTCATTTATAAAACTTAATATTTTTTTTTTTCATGTTGACTTTTAGTATATAATTTGTACCATATTTCTCCACATGTTTTGAGTCTTCAAAATGCTAAGCGCCTATAACAACGTCATCAAACAGTTTAAGATATTAAATTCTGAATTTGCCTCCGGTTAAACCTCCTGTATTATTTTAGATCCACGTATCGTCTATATTCTATATAAATAAACTTAAAAGTACCAGGCTTTATGGGCACTCTTGCCTCAAGTCTTTCATAGTTTTGAATAAGGTTGATGGTCCCTTGGTCGTAATCAACTGTTTTTTTGTACATTTTTAACATCTTTTCAACAATTTAGTCTTTTTTATACCTATTACTCAAAAGTCTAATTTTACCTGTCATATTTCTCTATTGATGTTATTAAATTTTGTTTCGAATTCTACAAACACGGCATATAATTTATTGACGACTTCGTATAGTTTACTTTTGATCGAACTATTTAGTATAAAAATATGGTATACTTTTCTTCCTTCTGCTTTGATGCCAACGTAATTCTTTTTTATTTATTTTTACTGCTTTACTATTCTTCTACTCTTTTAGCGATTAGAACTGATTTAATCTTGTAAGCTCTATTTGAAAAGTCACTCCTTTGTAGTTTTAACGCCCTTTTACTTTTTCCTTGCGTTGTGAATTTGATAGATTCTTGCTATTTTCCAAGGTTCAATAGTATGTGCGTTAGTCTATAAGCTATCAAGTATGTTTGTCAAATGAATCATCCAAATTATTTACAGATTATTAAAATAGTTTTCTATAATTGTCTTCTCCTGCGTCTTTTCTGTTTTTTATTTTTCCCACGACATTCTTTTATTCAATGATGGACATTTTCATACAAAAATCCTTTTAAACTTTGCTGTTTATTTCTAGACTTTTTTTTTTATTCTCCGTATATGTATTATTGTTTTCTCTTGACAAATATTTAAAATTATCCTCTTATCTCTCTTTCCTTATGACCATGCCTCTTTTTTTCTATTTTAATTTGTTAATAGCTTTTCCAAACTTATTTCACATTTGCTTTCTGCTACTATTCTTGGTTTTCTCGGGCTTTTTTAATTTTTTTATCACTTATTATTCATATATATCCTTTTTTTGTTAGCCTCTGATTCTGTTTTTACTGTCTTTTATTTTTTTAGTATAACATGATCTCACCTATAATAACAATTTTTGCTTAATTATTGTGGAATCCCGTTTATCCATCTGCAATGATTTACTTTTACAGATCTTATCATTTTTAGTTTCTCTACTACCTGTGTAATTAGATTACGTAACCTGTCCTTTTTTTTAAATATTTATTCTATGTATATATTCGCCAACCTGCTCGCTCTGCTAGCCAACCTTTTAACTTTTTATACTAATAAAGTGAATTAAATAAATAATTATCATATGAATATATGAAATTTCCTATAAGATTATCAATTTTGCTCTTATTCATTAAACAAGCTTTTTATAGCTTTATTTTTCGATAAAAAAATTGATGATTGAAATATAGTGCAATTTTTTCTTATTCATAAATATTTTAATTCTTCGTCTTCTGATGATGCTATTTCGAAAATATTTTTTTTACAAAATAATTTAACATTAAAAAAAAGTACTGCTTGGGCTAGGACATCAAACACATGCAGTGACGTGGTGTATTGTGATTTCAGACAGTTAATAATCAAATTCAACTTAGCATATATTAGCGAGTACATCAATGTAGAACAAATACAGTACTATTTTTTTAGATTTACTCACTAGCTCTTTTCATTTCAAAACTACTATTCATTTGATGAACTCATACAACAACTATAAAAGCTACAAAAAACTTGAAGAGAATCGGACTTCCTAATAAATTTCATTACATGTATATTGCATTCATATAAGATTATCTACATACTTATGTTGGTATAATAACTCCGCCAAATTTGTGCATTTATACTTATGACATTTTTTAGGCACTATACACACATTTGATACAATTGCTACTATTCTGTTTAAAAAGCTTTTATAATATCTAGTGATTTGATGATTTTCTGTCAGCTAAACCGACTCCTTACTGTTTAGAATATTTTGACAGCGTAAATTTAAATATTTTTTTATTATATACAAAATTTTTATACTTTATGTATTGTTAAAATTCGTAAATAAAATTTAAAAAATTTATTACAGACTTGAAATTTGTTACAGTAAAGTAATTTATTATTTTTATACAAGTATTCTCTTTTATTTTGTTTGATACTTATAGTTAATGTAATTCTAATTCAAGCAATAATCTATCAACGATATAAACAGTAAAACATTAAACAGTAGACGAATCTAATTTTTCACAAGGGTATTAGTATTAAGATAACATACTTTTTTAAATAATTCAAGTTTTATTGGAAAAATTTAAATAGCATGATTAGTACTCTAGATTAGTACTAATTAAAGTCTTTTTGATTATTATGAAAACGTTGATTTGAACATTATGAATTAAATGCATCAGAGGGCCCCTTTTGAACTGAAAGTAAATACCTTTATGTACCAATGAAGTATAGTAGCGTTTTTGCTGTATTTATAAAAAATACTCGTAATAAGTTAAGACTTTATACGTCATATTTCTTTTTGAGGAATTATTTTTGCAGCTTATTTCGAAACCTGCAATCGTAATTAATATCTTTTGAATATAAAATCTAAAACAACGCCATTTTACATAAGTATTACTTCCCGTGCATAGGCGATTTATAGTATACACTGTCTTACTTTAATATTACGCATGATTGTTATTATTTTCGTAAAGTTAACTATTTTGGAAAAACTAGATTATTTTTAACAAACTAATTATGAACCAATCAGCAACCAAATGTGTGACAAAATTTTTTTTTAATTTGAACTTGTAATTCTATATGTTTTTCTACATGGGATTACGTACGGCAGTACCACTCCAAAACCTTTTATGTATTGCCATTATGTAATACCATTTCTAATGCCATATGGTTTTACATAAGAAATTTTATAGAGAATGACGTTCTATGTTTAGGTGGATTTTGTTAATAAATTCGTTAAATTGGACAAAAATTGTATTCTTTAATTAAATTTTTAAACCTAAAATTTATAGAAAGTATTACTGAATAGTTTATGTCTAAGAATCTGATAGTGGAATCAAAATTTACGATAAAACAAAAAACATTTTTGGAGAGGAGCGGGGAGAGCTGAGAGAGAAGACTGGCGGGGATCTAGTGGGGAGCAGGGGGGAGTTAACTCATTTCTTTGGGGTCAAATTTCACGGTTTGCCCGCTTACCATCCAATGTATTCATATTTATGAAATAAATTATATAAATAATAATTGATCCATAAACATTCTTATAAAATGAGCAATTATTCGCTTATGTATTAAAAAGCTTAGAATAGCTTCATTCTTTAATCAAATAAATAATGTTCGAAATATATTCCAATTTTTATTTACTTGTAGATCTCTTAATTATTTTCCTTTTTAAAATGCTATTTTAAAAATATTTTAAAACAAAAAACTTAATTTGAAAATAATAGAACATTAAAGAAATGATTGCTTTGGCTTGGACTGTAACACATACACATACGTATTATATTGGGCTTTTATATAACAAATAATCGAATTTAACTTACCATATATGATCGAGTGCATTTATATAGAACGTATATATACTATTTTTTTGGTTAACTAACTGGCTATTGTTTAAAAAAAATTATCAATCACTCAAAGTACTCATAGAACAACTATAGAAGCTCTAATGAACGTACTAAAAATAATCAGACATGCGAATAAATTTTATCCCACCAATATTGCATCAATAAAAATTATATTAATATATAACTACATAGCATAGTACGTTAATTCGGGCGATTACATGCTTTTATGCTCATGACATTTTTGGCGCACTATGGACACATTTTATACAATTGCCACCATTCTATTCGAAAAGCTTCTATGACTTTTAGTGATATTATGATTAGTTATGAGCCAATGCGACTCTGTACTGTTTTATAAATTTTGGCTTCGAAAATTTAGATATTTTGAAATTTTGATAAAAATTTTCCCATTCAAACAAATGGTCAAATTTTTTTTAATGAAATTCGAAAAATTTATCGCAGGCTTGAAATTAGTAATATGAAAGTTATTTACTTTTTTTTTACAGGTAAGCTTATTGAATTGTGTTAATACTTGTACATTAACATACAATTTATAAAATATTGTATTTAAGATGTATACAGTAAGTAATTGAACTGTACGTAAATTTCATTTTTTTAAAGTTATTAGTGTTACGAAAACAATTATGTTTAAATAACTAAAGAATTAATAAACAAATTTAAAAAGCCTGATTAGTATTCGTTAAAAAACGAAGTCTTTTTAATTATGATTAAAAACCTTTATGTAAACATTATGAATGAAATGCATCAGAACCCTATATTGGTTTTTTTACTTAAAGTACATACTTTTCCTACCTCAGGCACTTTTGAAACCCTGGTACCCCCTGGTAAAAAAAAAGGACAATTCGATACTTATTTTCATCCGACCAATGTATGTCTTTTGGCTTGAGGGCGGTCGCGATTGACATTTGTGAGATAAACTACTATTAATGTCCCGATGAATCATAGTAGTGTTTTTGCTGTGTTGAAAACAAATACACATAATGAGTTATTACTTTAAATATCATGTTTCCTTTTGGGGAATGTTTTTCGCAGCTACTTTCAGAACATCTAACTTTTTGCAGCTCATTTCAAGTGGAAAAAAAAATTTTATCAATGGTTTGGATAGGAATTGCTTATATTTAACTTTGGAAGAGAATGACTTCTCACAAAACTTTAAGACTTCCTTTAGATTTAAGTACTATGGAGAGTTCGTTCCTTCAGTTTGCATCAGACAAACGGAAATTACGTAAGGTAGAAATAGTATTTTGGGACCAAGCTTCTATGATTCCAAAAAAGGCATTGAAAATAGTTGATAGAACTTTAAAAGATTTGTCTATTGATTAAAAACCTTGCGGGTATATATTAATAATTTTGGGTGGTGCCTTTGTCAAGTTTTTCCGGTAGTCAAAGACGGGAACAGGATTAATATCATTCAAGGAACTATAAGACATTCTAATCTTTGGCCATTTTTTTATATTTTTTACTAAAAAACTACTATACGTTTAATAGGTAAAAAATTCTTGTCGTTATCAATCCACATAGGAGGAGGAAAAATTAAATGATTTGAAATTCCTCAAGAGGTGAAGACACATGATGTATGTTCTTAAGTTTTTAATAACATTAATGAGTCTACATCAAGAAATACTATGTTAACATCTAATATCAAATACACACATTTAAAAAAAAATTTTTTTTATTAATATGCCAGAATAGTTAGTAAAGTATTTCTGTATTGATTATGCGACTTACAAAAGAGTAGATTAAAGAGATAAAAATATTTTTTTTAAAAAGACAAGCAAAATCCATTATTTTATGATGAGAGTTAAAGTAAAACTTTCCAATTTTTGTATTATGAAAGATACGTTAACCATCAATTTTATTTAGAAATATCATCATAAGAAACAAATCTTATTAATGTCAAACATATCAACTGACATTTGCAAGTAAAGAATCATTATTAAGACAATAAAAGAAGGTTTAAAAATTTTTTTTCGCTGTAATTTATGTAAAATTATTATAATAGAAAAAAAAATTTTTCGCGATCAATCAATGTTAAAAGATAGAAAAAAATTTGAATGTACAAAATGGTACAGTTCTTTCAAAATAAATTATCACTCATAAAGGCATATAAAATGCGATGCGAAAAACGTTAAAGAACAATTTGTCGAAATTGCAGTACAGGTTACTTGAGAGCACAATACTCAGAAAGATATCTGAAATTATTTAATAAAAACAAAAACGATAATTAGTTTAAACATAATAATTACGTTTGTTGTTTTTATTGCATTCTATACTTAAATTTTAATAACTTATTTTTACAGGAGCTGATTTCAAATTCTATTAAGTATAAAAAAGACCAAATTAAATATGTTATATAGTTCTATGGTTTCCAAGCAAGTATTAGCTCTCTGCCCTCTTCAAAACATAATAATTTTTTTTCATTGTTATTGTCAAATTGAATCCCATAAAAATGTATTAAAATAATGAATAGGGAGCGGGTGCGTTGGGTAGGGGATGAATAGAAACAATTATTATGCTACTACTCGCCCTAAAACCATAGATTTTTTATAGAAAGATATTTATATAAATTTTGTGATTTTAGACTTACTTTTTTCAAGGGCTTTAGAATTGAACGTAAATTTTATACTTTACTTAAGGTGCTTTGCCCTGAAAATCAATTTTTATATTTTTGCTTAAAAAATTTTTTGTAGGTAGATTATACATTAATACATGTTTCTTATAAATTTTAAAGAGATCGTACGTTTCGTTTTTGCAAAACACAACTTTAAAGTTTGTTAAAATCGTATGACTGTCCTTGTCTAACAACCGGAGTCTTACGACACAGCTCTTGAATTGTTGGAGATTATTATTCTGTGCCTCGTTTTGGAGATTATTCAAAGGAAAATTTATTTGTCATCATACAAAAACTTGCAACTTATTGTTGAAAGTTTAAGAATTTTTATCAGTTGTAGAAAAAATCGTACGCTTACTTTTACAACTCATTTCAGTAACAAAACGAAAAACGACGAAAAATTAAAGTTAAATGTGCTTTTGACACACACACACTTACTCATTTGGCTCTATCAGTGAGCAACGTTTATGAAAATTTCGCTAGATGACGTACCTCTCGAGGGCAGAGTGCCTTAAAAGTTTAAAACCTAAAAT